>APFE030676600.1:0-20891 GCA_000404065.3 Pinus taeda | reverse complement strand
ACTAGCCCGCGTAGTTAATTGGGGGGTTAGAAGGGGGTCGGAGCCCCCCATTTGTTGCGCCGATTATGTAGCGAGGGGAGTCACAGGGGGTTTGAGGGTTGCAGGTAACCCCACTTTATGGGGTCTAGGGCAGTGCCCTGGAAAATTTGGTTTTGGACCCTATGTTAGGTTGGGAAGACCTACCTATGGTTTTGTGCATGATTTTCGCACATGGTTTTGGATGCGATGGTTTTCGGTCCATGGTTTTGGACGCGATAGTTTTCGGTCCATGGTATTGGATGCTTTGGCATGTATAAATATGTATTGTAACATTCAAAAGGAACATAATGAAAAATCAAGTTGGCAGTCCCGGTTTTGGGATCCAGGGGGAAATCTCTGTGTATATGTGTTTTATGTGTTATGCTCTTGCATTGTTTATTTTCTGTGTTTTAGAATTCGTATGCAGGTAATTTCTGTACGGGGTTAAAACCTACAACTACAATCCTTGATTGTAGTCGCTGTATCTTCCATAACAACCTTAATGTCTGTTACACGTTGTTCGCGAACCTCTGCGAGAGTTTCCTATTGGAGCCTCATCTACAACTCCGCAATTTGCATTTCCAGCTCAAATTTCACTTTGTCAGCTTGTGACTTGGAGTCTTTTACTATTACCACAAGCTTCTGAAGCTTCTCTTTTCATGTTGCCTTTGTCTAGATCTGGAGGTCTGGTAGCTCACTGCATGCTTTGGTGATGGCCACTTATAGTTGCTACCTATGCGCAACTACCTCATCACACTCCTTGATGGCCTGATTCTTTATCTCGAACATCTGTCAGTTGTCATATTTAACTTCTTTAATTACCAACAGAGCCTTTTGTTTCCGTATCTTCAGTTCATCAGTGACTCCCTGATGTAACTCATGTAATGTCTGAATGAGGAGCGCTGCAAGGTTGAGACTCATATTTTTCCAGTGTTGTGTGCGCTCTTGGTCTTCGGTTGTCTCAAAATGTAGAGAGCCCCCTGGTAGTTGCACAACCTAGAGCTCAGATGTGATTTTGGTAGTGGTACTAAATGGTGCCACGATCGCTTATCCAACACTTGCATGAGTCACGCTTTCTTGAACCACGCTCACCTGAACTTCCAGCTTCTTGAGGCCCTATTGGACCTTTATCAACACTACTTTGTACTGGTCTTCAATGTTTCCCCATAATTCCTCTGTCACAGCTCAGAATGTGTCTCCTATCTCGTCAATGTCCCCCTCAGTGAGGGCCATCGACTCTGCGTCAATGGATCTATCCAATTTTTGCTTCTTTTGTTCTCCACCACCATGATCATTGCCTCTAGTGGCCTCTTCTTCCTACTGGATTGTGCACTCTGTCTTTGGCACAGTGCCCTTCTCTAGTTCGACTGTGACTTTCTCAGACACCTTCTTTTGAACCTTCTTGATTGGCTGCTTCTAAGTCCGCGCACTTGAAACATCTATCGTTGATCGATTGGTGCCCGCTTGTTCTTTATCTGCTCCCTCCATTAGTGGAGTTAGTCAATCACTTGGCCAGTTGCTCACCACTTGCACGTTGTCATCATCAGTGACCAAGAATGGTAACTCATACCATACTTCCTCGAGGTCCTTTTTGGCACGGATGTGTACATGGTGAAAGTCCACCTTGAAGTCTGCAATATCTTTATATTGTTCAAACAAAACTGGTGACAACCTCAGCTTCTGGCTTATCACGGTAAGAAACTCCATTCAACCAAGACCCATAACATTTTTTCTTTGTAACATGGGTCGACTCCCTAGAATCCCACAACGAGGCAAACCTCGCAGGCTTGTAGATATCCGGGTCCACAGTGGGGAACTGTGACTCCTCTATTGTTCTCCATGTTGTCAATGCTATCAAGATCAATAACCATGCGTAGTGGAATTACTTTCCCTCTTCTTGTGCCTCCCAATAGTCATCCAAAAATTCCTAGCACAAATATCCTGCCTCGTTAAACTAGATGCCCTTGTGGCACTGTGCACCCAATGAGACAACCGACGTGGATACCTCGTACATCTGAAACTTTCTCATTATTTTCCCAGCCAAAATATGCGTGGAAAAATGCATAGCCAGATCATTAATAGATTTGATGAGAAATCCCCTAAACTTCCTGATGAAATTATACTCCTTCATCGTCTCACCCAACTTTCTCTCTTGAGATTTTCCAATGAATGTGTTGGCGGCGTTTGCTCCTTGGTAGGGAAGCACAGTTATCATTCTAACCAACATATCATCAATGGGGATCCGTGCTGCAAGCCACAAACATCCATCATGCACCAACACCAACAACTAACACACACAAATTATGTTGATATTGTTGCCCCCAAAGTGCGGAATATAGAGCATATTCAATAGCCCAGCTCGTTGAATTCTTGCTGCCCATGGAAGTGGTTCGACCCTTGTTACCCCAGATTCCTCATAGTAAATTGATTTCAGATACTTGTTGGGCTCGAATTAGGGATACTTGCTTTGATCATTAATATCCCAGTCCTCTAAGTGCAGTTGTGGCACCCTTTCTAGCAAGTCTCCCTCAATTGGCACCTCATCTAGTAACAGTGGTGTAATTTTATAGAATATGGGTCCTTGGTAACTTTTGAGGTTGGCTTTCATGGACGCATATAAGATGGCAACCTGGAGATTGATTCCACATCTTCCATGTCGATATCTTCGATACTACTGACCACTTCTTCCACATCTGAATCTTGGGGCTCCATCGACTGCTTCTACATGTCCAACCTCTCCTTAGTTCTTTGTTCCTTAATTATTTTTCTCAACGATTGCCTAACTGGAGGTTGCTTCTTCTTATGCTTCTACGCACTTGTGCCAGTAGTTTCCTTCATTGGGGACCTCGGCCTGGTAACAAGTGTTGGTGGTGTCACAGTCATCAGGAATCCTGGCCCTCATCTAAGAAATACTTTCTCAATCTACACTCAGCTCACACTTAAGCGAAAAACCAACAGTCAAAATCTTAGTGAGAAAAGTGTTTGAATGTGGAGAGGGTTACCATATTATAACCTTTTTGAATTTCAAACTTCGTGATCTCCTTCAGGTCCACCTCATAAATGCAAATTTGGTTGTAGATTTTCCCAGATATACCCATTAAATGTGTTCCCCCTACTCCTTTTAATGACAATTTCCCTATTAAATGAATTGTAGCAATCCCAATGGTCATATTCTAGATGAACTGCGTCAGATCCCTCCATGCAGCGTAGCTACCCCTTCTTCATTGCAACTTCCTCCACCTGCGCCACCCTCTTGAATACCGCGCAACACTTCCTCCTTGACGAAGTCCTGCTCTAACAATGTAGTTTAAAGTCTCGTGCTTCCTTCCAACCTCCTGTAGCACTAAGACTCTTCTCTGCTCATATAGTCATTGCACAATCCCAGGGACAAAATCATCCCTATAGAGCTTCAACCTACTCCTATTTACTCGTCCATTTAGCTTTGTGAGCTGAACCTCAGACAATGTATGGTCCTAATCACTGCATTTTGAATTTTACCGAGAACTTTGTGAACTTACTATCGTAAAACAAAACCAAGTCTCCATTCTTGAAATTTTATGCTTAATATGCCGGTAGTGTCAGGCCTTTTCCCTGGCTTTCTGCACTTGGTGAAATCCTGCAATAAAGCGATCTTCCTCGAGTGTGAGCAGTTGTTCCAATCTCTCCTCCATAATGTCGATGTTTTGCATGTCTATGACTGTGGCAGTTCTAAGACTCGGTAATATATATTCCATAGGCATTATGGCTTCATGTCCATAAACCAATCTAAATGGAGTTTGTCCCATCAACTTCTTGCAAGTAGTCTTGTATGCCCATAAAACTGCTAGTATGCACACATCCCAATCATTTATGTTGACGTTGTATACTTTATTCAGGGCATTCTCCAAAATTTTGTTGAAAGCCTCAATTGTGTCATTTACCTGAGGATGATAAGGCGCGCCCTTATAATGATGTACTTGAAACTCCTCCATTAATACTTAAATAGTGCTGCGTAGGAAGTGCGATCCTTGGTTGCTCATCAAGATCTTTAGACACCCAAATCTCGATAAGATATATTCAAAGATTAAGTGCGCAACAGTGTCTATGCTGCAATCCTTTACCAGTTGTAATTCAGCCCACCTAGCTTTAGAATTTTCGTGTAGATTCATGAGCTTGTGAAATTTACTAAAGCACAAGACAATAATCCTACTTTCAACCAGCAGAAGCCAATAGATTGATGAAAACAATATGAAAAAGAAGAATATAATCAATGGCACATAAAAAAACAAGTATCTGGGGAAAGCCACAACTAAAAATCCCATTATCTGTATTGCATTAAATCAGAAATCCAAGATGATAATACAATGCTTGTTCTCATAAGAACAATCCCAACACTCAGTATGATCAATCTCCCTTCTAACAAGTAAGCTCAAGCCAATCTCTAGCCTCTTCTATTGCTCTCCAAGCCCTTATTTCCTTGCGCCCTTGGTCAAATAATTTGGATGAATACAATATGCTCTGCTCAATCTTGATCTTAACCTACACAATCATTTCCTATCTTTCGCCTAATGACTTCCTTTGGCCAATACTTAGCCAAATTTCCAAGCCCACTGAGAGAATTAGCCCGTATTTAAAGGGAAATTCCTCATCCATAATTGCACAATCCAAAATTAGGTCCTTCTTTGATTGCATGCATGATCTATACAACTCAGTAAATGATACAACTAATAGTACACTATCCCTGCACTCTAGTCTCAGCTGGGTCTTTCCCAGAATTGACATGCATGAGTTTCTGACGAGGAGATCTTCAGTTAACTAGAGTGACACTTGTGGATGCACTAGTGTACCAACTCACTGTTAACTCTTTATTAGTTCCAAAAACAATTTGGAACTAATTTAACTTAACTTAACTCAGTAAACTGAGTTATATAATTACAACTCGCAATTAAAATCATACTGGACCCCTATAATTTAGGGAGAACATGTACATGACTTCAGAAAGACTTCCAACTCGAAATTCCTAAGCTGATTAAGTTAATTAAACTTAATTAACTGTTTACAAGTTGCTATGAGAAAAGAATTTGATTTTAATTCTCAGTTTAATTCAAGGACAAATTAAACTAGAATTTCTGGATTCTATTTTTCACATTTCTTGTTGTTATCTTCAACACTCCCTCTCAACAAGAAATGAATTCAACTCGATCTCGATCCTAAGCCTTTGGAATGTTCTGCATGCAACACTTCTCTCTAGTGTTGTTTCTACAACAACTCTAGAAAAAGAAAATACAACTTCAATCAGTATGATGCATCTGTCATCAAAGTCTCTGACTGTTATTGCCTTTGTCTACTGAAAACTCTACGCTTCTGCTGACTCTACCTTTCTACACTATTTTCAACCATCCTTTGTGCTCTTCAGTATCTGACTGCTCTAGCTACTATCACTCTAATCTCTTACTGCATCAATCCCACTTCTTCCTCCCACTACTATGTACTTTGGGCTCCCGTAGCATGGTATGATCCATGAGATAAAACCTCTCAATGGACCCTGCCCAATTTCAGCCCTCTTGGGACTATCACTTCTCATCGCCCCAGCTCACACCTAGAGGTATCGCTACATATGATCCCACTGCCCACTTAGCTCGAAATTTCCCCCTACTGGAGGTCTCTAAATGGGTGGATGCCTCCACTCGGTCTCCATAATTGTCTAAGACTGCTTCTTCTCGGTTTGAGTGTATCTCTCCACTCGGTCTCCTCTTAGCTTCTCCAATTGTGTCTACTCCACAATTGTTTGAGACTGCTTCTTCTGGGGCTACATGTTGAGAGGTAATTTACTCTCCCTCTCAACCACCAAGTCTCTAACCTTTTCCTTGCTCCTCAAGGCTTTGCATGCATATTGAACCTCAAGAGCATACAGGTTCTTGATCTGTGAACCAATTTGTTTCACCTGTCCCATGGTGATGTGTCTAAGGAAAACCTTTCCCTTACTAAAAACCACATCATAGCCACGTCTTCCAATACCACGACTGAAACAAGATTCTTCTTTAGTCCTCGAACATACATCACATCTATGATCCTGAGAGGGGAGCTAGACTCCCTCTGAAATGTAATCGTACCAATCTCAGTAGCTCTATACCTCTTTTCATCTCCAAAATATATGCTTTGCTTGAGGTCTTTCTCCTCAAAATCACTAAAGAGATCTCTATTCGCTGTCGTATGGAATGAGGCACCGTCAAGATACCACACACCTCCCATGAAAGTGTTGGCCATGCATGCAATGAGAATGAAATCAAGTTCGAATTATGAAGCTAGAGTTTCACCTGTTGTCGCTATCGTTGGCTCCTTCTTGCTTGCTTTCTTCTGTGGGCAGTTCTTGGTATAGTGCTCATGCTCGTGACAGTGAAAACACTTGAATTTCATCAAGTCCATCTTCTTTCCACCCTCCTCACCTTGGGACTTCTTTCCCTTGGCCTTCTTTGCCTTACTCACTAAGGAAAAATCCTCTTCCACTTCCTTGGAAGAGGTCCCATCTCTGGTGTTCCTCTTGGTCTTCTCTTGCATCAAATTCAACCACACTTGTTCCCAATCTGGCAACTTCTCCTGACCATTTACGAAGTCCTGATAACTATGCCAACTCTTTGGGAGTCCTAGAAGAGCAAGACTCACCATATCATCCTCGAAAAAAATGATTCCAACACTTCCAATTTCATCACGAAATTGAATGAACTTGGTCAAGTAATTTGGAATTGAGTCGCCCACCTCCATCTTGATTTTTTGAAGTTTATATTTTAGTGCCAACTTCCCTTGGTCACTGTTGTTCTAGAAAAGGTCCTTCAATGCTTTCTACATAGCATGTAGAGTTTCCTTCCCATGGAGACTCGAGACAATGTGGTCTTGAACTCCCTCAGGGGTTATTTGCCTTGCCCTTGCCACACACTTCTTCCATTTGACCAGATTTTGAGCAACCGATGTTGATGTCTTAGGAATGTCCTGATCAATGAATTCCTTCAAGACATTATCCTCCAACACGGCCTCCGTCCCGTCCTTCCAGGTTATATAATTCAAGCTTCCATCCAAGGCATACTCGAGCTTTAAAGCGTAGAATGTTATCTGTCGATCTTGAAGTATCAAATGCAAATTCGAATTTCACCTATAACCCTGAACTCAAAACATCAAAATCTCCTCTAGTGTACTATTCTCAGCTCTGATACCATGTAGTAAATTTCTACAAATCTAGCTCTGATACCATGTAGAATTTTCTTGTAGATTCACAAGCTCATGTAATTTACTAAAGCACAGGACAAGAATCTACTTCTACTTTCAATCGGTCGAAGCCAATAGATCGATGAGAACAATATGAACAAGAAGAAGATAAATCAATGGCACATAACACAATAAGTATCCGAGGAAAGCCACAACTCAAAACCCCACTATTTGTATTGCAATAAATTAGAAATACAAGATGATAATACAATGCTTATTCTCACAAGAACAATCCCATCACTCAGTATGATCAATCTCCCTTCTCATAAGCAAGCTAAAGCCAATCTCTAGCCTCTTCTGCTGCTTTTCAAGACCCTATTTCCTTGCGCCCTTGGTCAAAGAATTTGGATGAATAAAATATGCTCTGCTTAACCTTGAGCTTAACCTGCACAAGTATTTCCTATCTTCCGCATGATGACTTCCTTTGGCCAATACTTAGCCAAATTTTCAAGCCTCCAAGATTCTAATTCTTTGCACAATTCTTTAGAGAATTAACTCGTATTTAAGGGGAAATTCCTCATCCATAACTACGCAATCCAAAATTAGGTCCTTCTCTAATTGCATGCATGGTCTATAAAACTCAGTAAATCATACAACTGATAGTACACTGTCCCTGCACTCTAGTCTCAATTGGGTCTTTCTCAGAATCAACATGCATGAGTTTCTAATGAGGGAATCTTTAGTTAGCTAGAGTGACACTTGTGGATGCACTGGTGCACCAACTGACTGTTAACTCTCTATTAGTTCCACAATCAGTTTGGAACTAGGTTAACTGAACTTAACTCAATAAACTGAGTTATCTAATTACAAGTCACAATTAAACTCATACAAGGCCCCTGTAATTTAGGGAGAACATATACATGACTTCAGAAAGACTTCCAACTCGAAATTCGTAAGATAATTAAGTTAATTAAACTTAATTAACTATTTAAAGTTGCTATGAGAAAATAATTCGATTTTAATTCTTAGTTCAATTCAAGGACAAATTAAACTGGAATTTCTGGGTTCTATTTTTAACATTTCATGTTGTTATTTTCAACACTACTTAGATAATCTATCACAGTAATAATGTATCATGCACCAGTCTTCTTTCCCAGTGGATTGATCAGCCCAACAATGTCAATCACCCACTTATCAAAGGAATTCAAGGTGACTTGTGGATTCAACACAACTCATCCCTTCTTGACGGTCTTCCGGTCCTTTCGCAGACATCGTAAGCACTACAATATTCTTTGGAATCCTTGTGCAATGTGGGCCACCATAGTCCCGCTCTTAAAATCTTCTGCACAATGGCCTTTCCTGCATAGTTGATCTAGGTGGATATTGGTGGCCACCCGCCAATTCCACTTGGACCCCCACCATTGCTTCTTTTAGTTTTTTAGTTTCCTTAATTGTAGCACATTTTACTATTTTTAGCAGTTTTTTGGGTCCTAAACTTCCGGAGCCGTTTTGAAGCCCTAAATGATGTTTTTTAAGTAGTTTTTCAGGCCCTAAACTTCCAGCGCTGTTTTGAGGCCCTAAACGACGTTTTTTTGGAAATCTACGGCCAACGATTTTTTTTTATTATCTAAAATCATCTTTTCCGTTGTAGTCCTCAGAGAGATCTTTCCAACGGGCTATAATGTGTGTAAAATGGAGATAATATGACCAAGTCGTGACCTCGGGAAGTTGGCTGTCCAACTCACCCCAACAAGGCCAATAAACTCTTGGTGTTACAGCTCCTCGGGTTAGGGTTTTGGTTTTTTATGGTTTGCTCTTATTGTTCAATAATAAAAAGTCCCTTGAGCCTCATTGTAAGGCAGTTCAAAGGCATGTCACCGCCACATCTCTTCTCAGAGATAAGCTACCGTCGCCCTAGCTGGTTTATTTCCATTTCTGTTTGTAAGCATATTTCAATATTTTACGTTAATTAAATGAAGTATTATTTCTGCTGCATCTCTGTGTTTATGGTTATCTTTGTAATTTGTTGCCTCCCTGTTTAAATCTGGATCTGTGGTATCAGAGCAGTCTACTTTTTTTTTCTCTGTTTTTCTTTGCATGTCCCCAACGAGGTCGGGATATAAGGAGTTAGGGCTTGAACTAGTCGAACCTTTGCAAGATCAGCCTCGCAAATCTCGACGGCCTCCCATGGTGGATGAAAAGAAAGACGAGGGGGCAGGAGGTCCTATCAAAATCTTGCTCGAGGAAGCCCTCGAGCGACAAAGGAATGTGATGATGGACAACTTTTCCCATATCCTTCAGCAGATACCCAGGGGCAACGTATCGGCTTCCAACAGCTACTATGGACATGCCACACCATTTAAGGTAAAAGTTAATTTTGAAATCCCCATATTCGAGGGTCAAATAGATGCAGATGCCGTCAATAAATGATTAAATCTACTAGAGGGTTATTTTTTTGTTTATGATTTTTCCAGTCAGGAAAATATTATTTTCGCTCTTCTCAAAGCAGCCCCCCACGTCAAGGACTAGTGGGAAACCTACTGCGAGCAGAAGGATGAAATTACAGGCTCACTATTTTCAGCCGCATCCACTTAGAATTCATTCCGATATGCCATCAAGGAGCAGTACTACCCTGTCGGAAGCTATGAGGATCAATACATAAAGTGGACCACACTGCGGTAGGGAAGGGACCAAGACGTGCCAGATTTTACCAATATTTTCATACCCTTCGCACAAAGTTGGGTATCAAGGATATTGAGTAGCATTTGGTACTCAAATACCATGGCTGCCTGCACAAGTACATCCAGGAAGAAATAGAATTCCTGAACATCTCATCGCTCGACACGACATATCAATATGATGTCAAGTTCGAGCAAAAGTTTAAACAGAGGAAGCGAGACTTTGGATTTGCGAATCCGAAGCAAGGGAAAGGTGCCCCCAAACCACAGAACAAAGGACAAAGCCAAGGTGGGGCAGCCCAAGACAACCCACCAAAGCTGCAAGCAAAGAATAGTGCCACGAAACTAAAAAAGGACACGAGAAAGTGGTGTGAGTTCCATAAGAGGTCCACTCACAACACAAGTGAGTGTCGAGCCAAGCAGTCACTGGTGGCCGAGCTAAAGGTTTTAGAATCAGATGCATTTTTTGACTCTGAGTCAGACCCTGACAAGGGGAATGACAAAGGGAAGTAGATTACCGATGCGAAGCCCAACGCCACCGTTGCCACCACGAAGATCAAGAAGGAGGAACCCGAAGATCCAGAGGAGGAGGAGCATCTCTTCCACTCCCAGATGTGGGTAAAGGGCTCCCCACTATAGTTCATTGTCGACAGTGGGAGCCAAAAGAACCTCATTTCGGTAGAGGTCATGAAGCGGTTGGGCTTACCGACCACAGCACATCCACAACCATACACCATCAGGTGGCTTCACCAAGGACAGGATCTTCGTGTGAGCCAATAGTGTTGCCTTCCATACAACATCAAGCCCTTCACGGATGAGGTATTGTGTGACATTGCTCCCCTTGAATTTTGTGATGTATTATTAGGACAACCATACTTGTGGAAGCGACATGTTGTGTATGAATCAAGGCCCCGTGTTGTTATTGTTAGTTTGGGAAATAAGTTGTACAGGATACAGAGGTAGCACCGCCTACCGCCATCTATTTGGTTACTGCAAAAGAATGCAGTAAGCTCATTTCAAAAACTGGGAAATTTGTGTTCCTGATGATACGCCCTCAAGGAAAGAAGAAGACGCTGGCCACGACCTCCAGACAGGCCCCCTCCGCACGACAACTACAGATGGACAAGGTCGTGGAGGAGTACGAGGATATCTTCACCTCCCTCGCAGGGTTTCCTCTGTACTATTAGGTCAAGCACTCCATCAATCTAACCCGAGGTGTGTCGGTGCCCAATGGACCAATCTATTGGTGCTTCATTATGGAGAATGATGAAATCAAGAGGCAGATTCAAGAGCTATTGCAGAAAGGTCACATCCACCCGATTTCATCGCCCTGTCGGAGCCTGATCATGTTGGTACAAAAGAAGGATGGGACTTGGAGACTCTGTATTGACTATCGAGCGCTGAACAAGATCATTGTCCGTAATAGGTACCTGATCCCATGGATTAATGACCTCTTGGACCAACTGAAGGGGGCAAAATATTTCAGCAAGATCAATTTGAAGTCAGGATATCACCAAGTACCAATCAAACCCTCCGATGTGTGGAAGACTACCTCCAGAGCCAAGGAGGGCCTTTTCGAATGGTTGGTTATGCCTTTCGGATTGACAAATGCTCCTACAACCTTCATGAGGCTAATGGATGACATCTTGTGGCCATTCATCAACTCATTTGTAGTGGTATACTTGGATGACATCCTGATCTTCAGCCAAAGTTGGGAAGAGCACCTCCACCACATCCGACAGGTTCTCCAAACACTGCGGAAACACAAGTTATGTGCCAATTTGGAGAAATGCAATTTTGGAATGAACCAGATTTAGTATCTGGGATACATTATTGATGAACAGGGGGTGCATGTGGTTCCAACCAAGATCCAAGTCATTCAGGATTGGCCATCTCCAACCACTCTGACAGAGCTTCACAACTTTCTAGGTCTTGCCAACTTCTACCGCAAGTTCGTGTTGGGATTTTCTCATATCACTTGGCCCTTAAGTCAAGTCACCAAGGGAGGAGCGAAAGCAAAATTCTTTTGGTCTGGATCTCAATAGAAGGCATTCATAGAGTTGAAAGATCGCCTCTGCTCGGCACCGGTGCTCGCATTACCAAACTTGCAACAACCATTTGAGGTTGAGACAGATGCGTCTGACTATGCTATTGGAGCAGTCCTTACTCAACACGGGAATCCAGTGGCATATCACAGTGAGACACTTTTAGACATAGTCTGAAAGTATCCCACTTATGACAAAGAGATGTATTCCATTGTGTAGGCCTACCGACAATGGAAGCATTACATTTTGGGGAAGGAAATGATCATCCACACAGACCATCGACCCTTTCAGTTCATGTAGACCCAAGGGAAATTGCAGAATGATCGCCATCAGAAGTGGCCCACAAACCTGCAACAATTCCATTTGAATATCAAGTATAAGAAGGGGAACGCCAATAATGCTGTAGATTGCCTCAGTCGACCACAGATCATGGCGTTAACCACTGTGCTCAACTCTTGTGGGCACGAGACTTCTGATTGACCACTTCTCTACAAAAGCGACCCAGAATTTGGCCACACATACTAGACACTCTTAGAGGGCCAACATGTTCTAGATCTTCACCTCCAGGATGCCTTGCTATGCCACCTAGATCACCTTTGTGTTCCTTCAAGCGAGCATGCCAAGATGATTTGGGAAGCACACTATAGTCGGGTTGCTGGGCATTTCAGGGTCGAGAAAACTGTGGCAGTACTGAAAAAGTATTTCTATTGGTCGAATCTTCGACAGGATGTCAGGAAGTACATCGGATCAGGCACTTCCTGCACCATTGCCAAACCGACCATCAAGAAGCAAGTCCTTTATAGCCCGTTGCCTACCCCTAGTCAACCTTGGGAATCCATCTCCATGGATTACATGTCAGGCCTTCCTTCCACTAAGCATGGAAATGATTGTGTTTTTGTAGTCGTCGACAGGTTCTCAAAGATGGCTATTATGGCAGCCTGCAAGAAGAATATCACAAAAAAAGCCACTGCTAAACTCTTCTTTAAATGAGTGTGGGTACACTTTGGGATCCCACAGTCTATCATCTTAGATCAGGACAGTAGGTTCCTCAGTACGTTTTGGTCCAATCTCTAGTCGATGCTGGACACCAAACTCACTAAGTCCATAGCCTTCCATCCTCAAACTGATGGCCAAACAAAGGTTGTTAATAGGATTATCATACACATTTTGCGCATGTACAACTCAAAGCATCCACGCACATGGGACAAGAGCCTCCCCTATGTTCAGCATAGCTACAACCAGGCTCTCCACAGCTTGACTGGCCACAGCCCATTTCAGGTGGGTTTGGGATTCCAACCACTATGTCCCATTGATGTGGCCATGCCATTTGCAGCTACTCACGTAGATTCGGCTCATGTCCATTCCGAAAAATATAAGGCAAACAACTTGATTGAGCACATCCAACATATTCGCCAGCAGGTCCATGAAATTTTGGAGAAATCAAATTCCAAGTACAAGCAATGGCATGATCAACATCGGGTTCCACACAAGTTTCAGGTGGGTGACAAAGTCTGGTTGCATTTACAAAAGGAACACCTTACCAGAGCCTATTGAAAACTCAGACCACTCTGATATGGTCCTTACACCATTACCAAGGTTGTGGGAGACAATGCATTTGAGCTCAACCTCCTTGGCTTGCACCCAGTGTTCAATGTGGACCACCTTCGGCCATACTTTCCACCATTACTAGACACATCTGACATTGCAGAACAACTCATACCCACAGAGTTAAATCCATATTGCATGGAACAAGCTGCAACTGTCAGCTCATGGACACACAGATCAAGCACACTCGCCAGCAGAATATCCAACTGTATCGAGTTGTCAAAGTAGGCCAACTCCTTCGCCAGGGCAAGTGGCTCACCAAGGACCAAGTTCAGTAGAAGTTCCCTCATCTCATGGAGGAACTCAACGCAATGGGGACCACTGCTTCCTAAGGGGGGAGGAATGATCCAGGTGGATATTGGTGGCCACTAGCCAATTCCACTTGGACCCCCACCATTGCTTCTTTATGTTTTTTAGTTTCCTTAATTGTAGCACATTTTACTATTTTTAGCAGTTTTTCAGGTCCTAAACTTCCAGAGACATTTTGAGGCCCTAAACGACATTTGTTTTAGCATTTTTCAGGTCCTAAACTTCCGGAGCCGTTTTGAGACCCTAAATGACGTTTTTTGGGAAATCTACCGCCGACAATTTTCTGTAAAAAGAATGTCTTTTTCGTCGTAGACCTTAAAGAGATCTTTCCAACGGGCTATCATGTGCGTCAAACGGAGATAATATGACCAAGTCGTGACCCCGAGAAGTTGGTTGTCCAACTCACCCCAACGAGGCCAATAAACTCTTGGTGTTACATCTCCGCGGGTTAGGGTTTTGGTTGTTTAGGGTTTGCTCTTATTGTTCAATAATAAAAAGGCCCTTGAGCCTCATTGTAAGGTAGTTCAGAGGCATGTAGCCACCACATCTCTTCTTAGAGATAAGCTACCATCACCTTAGCTGGTTTATTTCCATTTCTATTTGTAAGTGTATTTCAATATTTTACATTAATGAAATGAAGTATTATTTCCCATGCATCTCTGTGTTTATGGTTATCTCTGTAATTTGTTGCGTTCCTATTTAAATCTAGATCAATAGTGTCCTCCTGTGACACCACCATGTGTTTCTACCAAAATACTATGTCTTTCTTGCTCAAAGACATATCTGCGCAATATCTCGTTGGGGCCAATGTTATACAAATGTCTGGCAATAAGAGACAAATCTGTAGCTTTGCATACGAGTTCTTTCTTCTGTTAATTTTTATACTCCTCAAGGGCTATGTCGGTCGATAAATAGCAAATGATATCAGTGAAATGATAATCAACAATCCTTACTGCAAAGTGTTGTGCATCAGCCAACCCTTCTTCAATGTTCGTTGGTTCCTCGTCGGTCTCAATTCTAAACAGATGATTCAACCCAACATTCAGTCGTCCTAACTTAACTATTACCTCAAAATCGTACTCTTGGAACAACAATAGCCACCTGCAAATCTTCGCCCCCAACACAGGCATTTTCACCAAGTACTTCAACGTAGAATGGTCCATGAACATCTTGAAGTGCGCACCTACCAAGTAATGCCTAAATTTTTGCAGCGTGTACACCATAGCTAAGCCCTCTCATTCCATTGTGGAGCAATTTCTTTCTACCTTAGATAACTTTCGACTTGCAAATGCGATGGGGTGATCAAGATCCCTTTTGCCTGGTTGCGCTAAGACAACCCCCAAAGCTATGCATGATGCATCTACATGAACATGGAACTCCTTCTTCCAATCTGGAAACACCAAAATTGGCGCTGTGAACATTTTTTCCTTTAAGATGTCAAGGTTCTGCTGACATTATTCATCCTAATAAAAGGTGACATCTTTCTTTAGTAAATTTTCCATCGACGTAGTGATCTAGCCGTAGGCCTTAATGAACTTTCGATAATAACCAATATGCCCTAGAGTCGCGCATAGCTTCTTCACATTCTTTGATGGATCCAAATTGATAATAACAATAATTTTTGCAGGGTCCTCCATCAACCCCTGCTTTCAAACAACATGTCCTAGTAATATTCCATATGGTACACAAAAAATACATTTTTATGTTCAACAAGATTTTATATTTCCTACAGGTATCCAACATCAAGCACGGGCTCAAAACATGCTTCTTTAACAGCCCAAAGACTCGCCAGTCATCAAAGTAAACCTCCATAAATTTGTGAATGAATTCTTTAAATGTTGTGACGACAACTCTGGAGAATATCGCATGTGCATTCTTCAATCCAAACGGCATGACTGTATACTGAAATGATCCCCATTTCGTAGCAAAGGTGGAATTACTCCTATCTTCCAACGTGATCTTAATATGATGGTATCTTGAAAACCCATATTTAAAGTATTAGGCCTTTTGTCCTCCCATATTATCCAAAACATCATCAGTAAATGGTGTTGGGAACAGGTCATGCATGCATGCATCATTCAACTTTCTTAAATCGACACAAATCCTTATTTCTCCCTTAGTCTTTTTTTCCTACACTACCATTGCGCTTACCCATTCGAATTCTTCCACATGTTCAATTATTCCAGCTGCAACCATCTTCTCGGGCTCCTCCTTCACCTTCTCTTTGCATTTTGGGGTTAGCCTATATGGTCGTTGTTTTACAAGTTTCACATCTAGATTCAAAGTGATCTTCATTACACCCAGATCTCCTACAATACCTTTTAACTCAGTGAAATTCAATGGAAACATCTCCTAGTACTCATGTAGTAATTTGGCGACCTTAGCTAATGTATCCTCATCCCAGTAATCTCCGATGTGCGCAAATTTTGCTCCTATATTAACTTGACTCGTCTTACCATGTTTTGTTATGTCAGGTATCTCAATTTCTAGTCTCGCAACCTCACACTGTCCTTTTGATTCGGGGATGTTAATGTTGTGTGGATCTTCCTCACCCTCATATGTGTTCATATTATAGCATTCGATTACATGCTGCAACTGCATGGTCCAATTGGGTTGTACCCAAGTCATTGCTCATTTGGAGTCTAGAAAATTATTGCTTTGATTTCCTGAAGGGCATCATCGATACACTAAAAATGATCTTAAAGCTAAAGGTCAATATGAAGCTTTCCTGCAGACCATACTAGTCGGCGATGTCATGGCGTAGTTCTGTTTCGATATACCAATTCATCGGTATCACATCCAAAGTGTGCACAAATATATGTACCAATTCTGGTCAAGGTTCTTTCCCCATGTTGTAGTCCAATGAGACAAGTGTTCTTGGGGATCGCCCTTACCATTGTACTTCTCTGTGAGCCTTGTGTTTGCATGACCGAACCTGAGCCTCATCAATCGGTGATACTCCTTCCAATCTCCTTTATTGTCTTTATGCGTGAACTACCATTGCGCAAGTGTAGCCCTCAAAGCTATATCCAAGGCCTGGAATCATTGTTCTTCTGGTAATCCCTTTCAAACTCATCAAGAAATAAGATGACATCGCCTAGCCCATCATAGTAAGGTAAATTACATACCGCTGTTGAGATGCAATGAAGAGATCTGGTAAGTATATTACAGTGCAGAGTAGAAACTTCATGCAACCGGTTCTGCCAGTGCTCCAATTCCTGATCAAAGTCCGAGACACACGAACTATCATTTTCCCAGCTTATCCTCCCATCTGTGGTGGGGTTGATCCAATATTTGTCCCACGTAGTTAACTTATATATATGGTCAATATCTTCATCTCCATATTTGCCGCGGACAGGTTCTGTATACCGCGCTTCTTCAGAGGGGTCCAAAGGAACAACAACCTTGGTACCATTTTTCTCAAATACCATACTTCTCCTTTTCAAAATGATTATGGCATCCATATCAAAAGCCCAATCGATTCCAAGTAGAGCTGAATATGGATTGTTTTCATCCACAATCTCAATGACTTCAAACTCCACCACCACGCTTGCTCCTTCAATGTCCACAACAATGCCTTGAAATTGACCCATCGGGATAATTTTCTATTGATTGGCCATGTGCAGCTGAATAGATGACTATTGTAGCTTTGTTTCCCCATCTATTCGCAAGTATGCTTTGGTAACACATTCGCATCTGATCCCAAGTCTAGAATTACTTGATCCATTTCGAATTTGTCAATCTGATCAGTTAACCGCATTTCTTGGCCATTTCTTTTCTTATTTTTGTTGACTTTGTTTACTGTGCATTGTTCAGGTTGTGGCTTCTCTTTACTAGTGCGGTTTTTGATTAGTTCTTGCAATCCTTCCACTAATTTTTGATCCCTTAGCAACATCATACAGGTCTGCAGAAAGGACTTCAAAATGGTCGGATCAAGATTCTTCGTTGCAGTAACCACTTCGGGATTATTCTTCTGTGGTACTAGTTGCATCTACGTCTTTGATGTCGAAGCTCCTAGGTCCATGAAACTCTTCTTTGCTTCCATGAAGGTTTCTTTCTCCATCTAAATATTGAACTTGGTACTCTTTTCTCCAGCCTTCCTGAACCAGGTATCTATCATAGGTTTCTTTCCTTCTATTTTAGCTTCTCCTGAAGTTGCGTCATTGCGTGTCACTATGTTAACACTTGGATCATATTCATGTGGTCTAGCCCTCATCATTTGCAAGTTCTGTGCAAGCTGCTGATTCTTCTTTTCCTACATTTTAGCCATCAAAACAAGATAATCCTCTATCACATGGTCGAACTACCTACAAAACTTACAGGAAGGGGTAGTGGAGTTCTGACAATCTTGTGCAAAATGTCTAGCCTCGCCGCAGTTATAACATATAATTTGACCCCAAACTTGTCTAGCACCCCCTCCTCGACCACACACTCAACCCTGAAATCCTCTGTAGGCTGCAGGTGGACCATGATCTTCTTGCACGCAGTCTTTAACTTGAATTCTGTATGCAGCAGTTTTCTCTATCATCAAATCATAGCTGCGACAATGTATTTCGTCATGTCCTACCGACCAACAAAAGTTACAAAATAACAGCTTTGGTGCCTACACATACTTCTGTAACAAATAACAGTCGTCGGGTGTTGGCCTACAACTCGGTAAATACTACACCGGACACTCAATACAGTACTTGGTCCAGTGTTAGGTTCTGGCTTTAGAGGATTAGGACATCTAACAGCCAAATAATTGGGACAAATAGGACACTAATCCTTATAGTGACCTTGCACTTTACACTTGATGCACCAAATGTTTGAGCACATATCAGGGCAAACTTATTTTCTCTTCTTTAAATCTTGGAGCTCCATATGTAAGCTTGCTAATTGGGTATGTATATATTGAACTCCTATGTGAGTATCCCGTATTAGTGATGATTCTAGCTTCATTGCAATTTCTAATGCCTCAACCTGTGATGTGGTATTTTGTTGTGATAACGATAATATGAGATGCGGTAATAGACATAGTTATAGATCAAACGAGAAAATTACCTAGTACCCATTTTTTTGAGGTAGCAAAAAATCACTCGATTTTGAAAAATGGTGATTCAGAATACACCTTTTTTTTGGAGCATATTTTTGGCACTTTAAATTTTTTATTATCGAGTATGAACATTTTTTTTTAAATGTTAGTGATTTTCATGTTGATTTTGAAAAGTGTTGATGGAGCATCAACACATTATTTTAGAGGGATTATTTTTTACACTTTAATTTTTTTTTATGTATCAAGTATGAACAACTTTTTTTTTTGTTAGTGATTTTCATCTTGATTTTGAAAAGTGCTGATGAGCATCAACCCTTTTTGTTTAAAGGACTTATTTTTAACACTTTAAATTTTCTAATGTATTAAGTTCAGATAATTTTTTTTTTAAATGTTGGTGATTATCATCTTCTTCTTTTTTAATAGAGTCGGTTACTAGATTTCTATTCCAAAAAAAGAAAAAAGAAGACAAGCTTCCATTACATCGATGCAAAATGGAGAGAGGCATCCTAGAAGAAAAACAGAGGGAAAACATTCCCTATCTTCCATGCCCTTCCCTTTTTGGTTCTAAAAATACCAATTGCACTATCCTTATAAATTCATATGAATTGTTTCAATAGTAATTTGCATTTACATAACATAATAAACTACTAGAGGAAGAAATTTGCAGAGAGGAGAACAGAAGAAATTTAGTATCTAATTTTTGTTGACTGAAGGTCCATGATGAGACGAAGGCCAGTTGTTGCTGCTTTGATAGTTAGAGTTCTATCCCATTTGATTGATTAGTAAACTCTTCAAATAGTTGATCGTTTCATCCATGTTCTTACATTTGTGCTTTAGAGCTATAATTTCCTTCCTCTGCTCTTCCAATTGTCTCTTAAGGAAGGAGTTCTCAGACTTTACTTCAAATTTATAGTCCTTGACCATTTCTCTAATCTGATTGATCATGTACTTGTTGGCTCTACACATAGCACAACTCTCGCACTTTGGGACATTTTCCAGCGGATTCCATTCCATTTTTCCTGAGGGATGTAGACATCCTTTCCAACAGGGAGAAGAAGAGTTGATAAGAAGTTGAGAGTAGATCCTAATTTTTCCAAAATACATGCCAATAGTGACCAACAACTACCACTGAGAGGAGAACAAAGAATTGTAGGCTAATGAGACTCTCTTTGGAAATAATGGAATAATCCAAGAGACAAAGCTGGAGATAAGCCACCAGAGCAGTGCGAAGGGGAGAAGCACGGACCACCAGAGTTGCGTGAAGGGGAGAGGCACAGACCACCAAAGTTTCGCGATGGGGAGAACCAAATACCACCAAAGTTTCGCGATGGGGAGAACCAAATACCACCAAAGTTGTGCGAAGGGGAGAAACAAATTCCACCAGAGTTGCGTGGGGGGGGGGCAGACTAAAGCAGAGTGGATTAGCTCAGTCACCAAAGGAGTGCATTGACAGTTATAGGAAGATTGAAAGCTGCTTCTATGACTAGGCAAAAAATAAAGGAGAGCACAGGATACTAAGCTCGGGGACAGGAAAAAACCAAAGAGAATGAGCAGCGAAGAGTTGAGAACAATCACTCAGAGAGGAAGGCTATATAGTTGTGCTGAGTGCCACTTCAAGATAGATTGTTGAGATTGCAACAAGATGATGGAGCTTAGTGGAAAGAAGTCGCCTTCACTAAGTGGGCCCGCAGGCTATTTTTGGCGCAAAGACTATTTTTAGACTATGTCTATTTTTAGACTATGTCTATTTTTAGACATATGGATCATGGTCTATGAGTTGCAGGATGCTATTTGTGGATGATTGGTCAATTTGGTAAAAATAGATGGACCTCTATTTTTAGACATATGGGCGGAGTCTATTTTTAGACTGCCAGGCTAAAAATAGAACAGTGGAATATTATTAGCTCTTAATAATATTTGGACTATAAACATTATCTTATTCTCTTGGAGCACTTCAGTTCAAGCTACGGATGTGGCACATGCAGCTGCCAGAAGGAAATACGTGGTTCCTATGGGTTAACT
>APFE030676587.1:11535-23877 GCA_000404065.3 Pinus taeda | reverse complement strand
AGAGAGAGAGAGAGAGAGAGAGAGAGAGAGAGTAAGGGGGAGAGAGAGAATGAGAGAGGAAGGGAGATGAAGTAATGATATAAAACTATTAATGTGTTGTATAACCTATGTGTACTCCTACCAACATACACTAAATGTGATAGGGTGAGTAGGAAGGTGGGTAAGGAATTAATGGTTTTGCATGTTATTGTTATTAACATGTTCACATTCTTGATAACACGTGTGAATTTTTCTTAGGAGCACATGGAATTTTTTCTATTTATTATCTGAACAAAAATCATGTTTTCCAATTGCTTGATAAGGAGAGAGAGATAAATTTCGATGGGGTTTTTTTTGAAGGAAAAAGAGGGAGGGAGAGAGGGAGAGATAGGGAGCTATATGAGGGAGGTGGGGATGTGAGAGAGAGTAGGGCGAGAGAAGAAAATATGAAGGGAGATGGATATTGAAATGGGAGAGAGAGAGAGATTAAGTTGCAGAGAGAGTGAGAATAATAGGGGAGAGAGAATGAGAGAAGAGAGTGGGAGTGAGGGATAAAGGAGAGAGGGAGGGTGGAGAGATATAATTAGAGAGAGAGAGAGAGAGAGAGAGAGAGAGAGATAGGGAAGAGAGAGACAGAGACAGAGAGAGATGGAGATAGAGAGGGAAAGTGTGGGGGAGAGAAATATAGAGAGAGAGTGAGGGAGGGAAATAGAGATTTAGCAATAGGGGGGAGATAGAGGGACATATAGAGAGGGAAGAAGAGAGAGATAGAAAGAGGGGTGGAAATAAAGAGAGAAAAGGAAAGAGGGAGGGAGATAGAGACAAAGCTAGACAGAGAGAGAGTTAAGGGGAAAAGAGAGAAGGATAGGGGGAGTGACTTCCAAAAAAATACACAAGCATAAAAGAGAAACAACAACAAAAACTTGGTTTTAATTCTTGTGTAATTCGAAAGAAGATTTGTGTCCACTTGTGTTATTAGGAACCCATTTTTTGCCTTATTGTGTAACAAGAAGACGATTTTTTTGTAACTAGAAGGAATTTTCCACAATTCAAATACAAATATTATCTTTTTAAGTAATTGGAAGATAATTTTTGTCCCTTTTTGTAAGATTTGGAGACAATCTATGTCTTCTTGTGTAATTAGAAGACAATATCTATCATTTTTCTTTGTGAATGGAAGACAATTGTTGTTTCCTTGTAACTGTGATCCATTTAAACATGGTGAGCCATTGTATGGAAAAACAAAATCATGATGGAAGGTAAGTAAAATAAAAGGCCATAGTGGGTATGGAAAAAATGTAGATTTTTAGAAAATAAGAATCCATCTTCTAGAAAAATAGAGAAAACTCAAGTGAATATTTCATCACAACAATTTGTTGTGGATGGTTAGATGATGATGGATTTTGTTGGAGTTGATTATAGTATGGATGAAATCAAAGAGTCAACTAGTGCACAACCTCCTAATGAAGAAGTTGTTGCAGTGAAAGCTTTTGTTTCAATATTTTGACATTCTAGAAATTTCCCCTAAGCGTGTACAATATCTTTCCAATAATTTAACTACAAAGAGATAGGTCAAGGGTGCCAAGATGTACTTTAGAAAAATAAAAATGCCAGAATATAGGCCCATCACTCATACCTACATTGGACACTACATGATGGAGAACTCCAAAACACCTTATGGTGGATAAAATGAGTTATCATCGTTAGATAATTGAACTATTCATTATCAATCCTATAAAATTTTCAAAAAAACTTAGAACAAAAGTTTAATGTAGTTAAATGTCAATTATTTTAATTTAGGATCCTGACTATTTTTAAAAGAATTATAGGAACTAAAATGGTGAAAAATATACGAAAGAAGAAGTAACAATATTTTTAGAATCCTCGTGTATGCTTTTAAAAAAATGGTAAGATAAATTGATCACAAGACCATAATGAAACCCATTGTGTCTTGTCCCTATCAATTGTTAAAAAGATAATATGCAGTTAATTGAAGTAGTTAAGGAACTAATGAAAAAATTCTAGCATAAGAACATTAAACCTTCCTCTTACCAAAAAGATGTAATAAAATTAAGGAGTTCTACGAATCGTGAACCCCACATTAAACATGTTATTGACATGACATAAATAGAATTGTATAGGAGATTAAGGAATGCATATGTTAGAAACAATGGAAACCAGGACACTACTGAGGCGGGTGGGGTGAACTAGGTGCAAAACCATAAGTAACGAACTGAGTGTTGAACTGTAAGTACCAAACTGGGTGAAGAACCATGATGATATTGTTCTTTCTATATATTTGCATATGTTACTGAATACCGTTGTGATGTTGTCGAGTGAATTCAATATGAAAATGATGAAATGCAATTATCTAAAGAAAAGAATAATTAAGCCCTAAGAAATATTAACACCCTATTGTTTGGCTTCTAATGACAAACTATGCAGTATGGGATACTTGAATCTATTTTGAAGTGATGGAGATCAAATTTCAGATCTCAACATTTTTTTCCTTTTATTCTGATCATGTCTGCAAATTGTTTATGGCTTCAAAAAGAGAAAACACCCAAAATTCATCTTAAAATATATTAACATGATTCTGGGGCTAAATTTTATGAGTAAACTATCTAGAAGTTTTTTTTTGCAATAAATTGAACGCTTCTAATCAAATCTTAATGCCTTTGTATTCAATTTACGTGGCCTAACATTACAATATGAGAAATTTTCATATATTTTATAGCCAAAGAATTGAAAATTAGGATTGAGTACTTGTTCTTGTTTTTCTTATCATATTTGCACATGATTATGGTCATTGTAATGATTATGATATGTGGCAATAGTGTTTCTTCAAACTAGCTAAGTTGCGTTGTATCTTATTACATACAAAATATGATAAAATAAAATTGAAATGAGCTACAACTATCAATTACATCAAAGGAATTGAGGGACAGCTTGCTACAAATAAGATAAGTTATGGTTGTCAATTGCATTGAAAGTATTGAGGAGATAACACTCATTAGAGTTGTTGGAGAGAACATTTGTTACACATTTTCCACATAGGGTGTAATATAAATTCAAGATACGTCATAAAGTAGAGAAGCCAAGCCCTAAATGGTCACATTTTCCACTTTTATTACTAGAAATAATTTGGTAAAAGTTCTTATAATGGCATGTGTAGTATTGATGATTTATCTCGTGTGATATGGAAGTGATGTGAAATACAACATTAAACAATGGGTAGAGACAATTTAACCCTTGAAAAGTTTAGTTGACCAGTACTTTCTTTATATGTACAAATGAAAGTGATGTGAAATACATCATTAAACAATGGGTAGAGACAATGTAACCCTTGAGAAGTTTAGTTGACCAGTACTTTCTTTATAAATACAAAAGTGATCTACAAACAATGAATTCAACCATATAGTAGGCATGCATAACATGCAAATAAGGATGCAAGCTTGGAGAATAAATTCCTTTAACAAAAACACCTCTCTAATGAATAATTTTCTATATTTTCCCCTAACAAATACATTATATTAACAATGAATTTCCTATCTCAGCTTCTAAGATAAGTTTCCTAATAGGCTTTTAGCCCCTAGATATTGTACCAAAAAATCAACAAAATATGGGAAACATATAAAATGGGAAGACAATCAAAATTCCTTTTGGACTTAAAACCATACAAAGTTAGGCAAATGTTATTTCTAAAAAAAGACTTATGCTAAAGATTTTAAACAAACCAAAAATATTCTCTGTAAAAAAAGAAATTTTGCGTGTGATAAATAAAACAAAATCAAAAATATATGTTTGGTTTGTTTTAAGCAAAATCATTATTAAACATCAATAATCTACATGTATCACTCTAGTTGCTTAAATTGTTGTCTATATGGCAATCCAATGATGTGGTTCACTCTCAACCATAAATAAAATATTTTCATATGTATGTCAAATAATATAATTTTATATGGGAGAGAAATAAAATAATTAAATGTATATAAAACAATTGAAAGAAAGAAATTATTATGGTTAAAACATTTTTAGTGGTCTTAGTATTGTATGTTTTTGGTCTATTTTTTGGTATATTTTCTAGTGAATTTTTTCTAAAATCCAACAAGGATTTGTTGAGATTGTGTGCCAAGAAGATTTTCAAAATTGTTAAATCCATTTATACAATCGAAAATGATACATATATCTTTATGGATTTATAAGTATATGGATCAAATCTCCTAGGGTGATCTTTAAAATATGGTTTAAGTTAAGAGATTTGATTTCGCTAGATGTTTATTAAATCTTTTGTTAAAATAAATATATATAATTAATAATAAAAAATAAACACAAATAATTTTACATCAAATTTATTTTTAAATATCATAATAAATTTAACATCAAATCTAGAATAATTAAAAATACAATAAATAAATAAAAAAACTTAAATACGTAAAATGTTATAAGCAACCGCAGTTGTTTCATTTAAATACAATGCATAAATATGTGGAAAATTTGTGCTTCTCAAACCACATAAAAAGTTTTAATCTATTCCTATTTGAAATGCAAAGGAAATATTTCAAAGGAAATATTGAATGTCAATTGTTGACAGCAGGAAGGACAGGACTAGAAGGGGGTTGCGCCAAGATTACATAAAATAATTATTAACGAGTAAGAAAGATTGCACCTTCATTTCAAAATTTAAGAAAACCCAACCGCTTTCCATGGACGCGTGGATAGATGACGTGGACGCGGAGAGAATTTCTTGAAAAGCATCTTAGGCTTTTTTTCCTTAACAGATAAATTGTGAAAAGCTCCACTCAGGGTTTTTTCCCTTAACGAGTAAATTGTGATCTCAGGCTTTTTTTAATGATTGGATATGGATAAAGACCCGAGTGGTTTAATTGCGCAGAATTTCATCTGCGTGGCTTTCTGTTCTGTCTATATGTCTGCCACTGTGACTCTGTTTTGGGTGACTCTCTTTCTGTGTAGATTGCATATTATTTGTAGTTGTGACTCTATTTTGGGTGCCTTTGTTTCTGTCTGAAGTTAATCAAGAGCCGAGTTATTTCATTGTAAGGAATTTCATCTTTTTTTTAATCAATCAAACTTTTTTATGTCTATATTTTCTTTGCTTTTGAAACTTGAATTTGATTTGTTGGATATGGATGAAGATCCGAGTTGTTTCATTGCAAGGATTTTATCTATGTGACTGTGACTCTATGCGTGGCTTTCTATGTCCACAGCTTGTAGCTTTTGATAGAGAAGATTGCATATTATTTGCGGTCGTGACTCTGTTTTGGGTGCCCTTGTTTCTGTGTATATGTTCTCTGCTTTTGAAACTTGAATTTGATCAAGAGACGAGTTGTTTCATTGTAAGGAATTTCATCTATGTGGCTGTCACTCTATGCCTGTTCTCTGTGTCTATATGTGGGTACCTTGTAGCTTTTCGATAGAGAAGATTGCATGTTATTTAAATCTGAATTTGATGAAGAGGATCAGCGAGAATGCAGAGATGCATGGACGAATGAGAGAGATCGTTGTTGAATGTTATCAATGGAGGACGTATTTATAGTGGAGAGGTGGGAACAAGAGATGCTTACACCGAAATATTTGTTCCAGCCATGACTGGTATGTTTTCTATATTTATATTCATATTCATATTCTTTGGTTTTGGTTCAACAATTTTCTTATTCTTCTCATCAAAGTCCATAAGCCACCCTATCAATTTGTCATTCCTTTTTTTCTCCCCTATTTTGACGTGATTTCCCCTCCCATGATTTTAATTGATACAGACCCAGCTAAATGTAGAAATTAAATCATTATTTGCCTGCAATTGACTTGATTTTCCTTCCTTATTTCTGTTTTGTCTATATTTTATATGCTTTTGATGAGACTTCTAGAGTTCTTTTGACGAGACTTCTAGAGTTCATATATGAAGATGCAAACATATACGGTAGTTTCTACTTTATTTCTACTATGTATCCTCCTTCATTACTTGCCTGGCCTAATGCTCTGTTATTGGTCCTTAATCTCTTAAGTCTACTATTGGTCCTTTGATTCTTCTTAGTCCGCAATCTCATTAATTACTTATTTATAATGTTTTTAGAATTTTTTCTCTATTTACTTATTTATAATGTTTTTAGATTTTTTTCTCTATTTACTTATTTATAATGTTTTTAGATTTTTTTCTCTAGTATTAGTCCCCAATTCTATTAATCCCTTGGAATTCTTCTGCCTAGTTGAATCCTATAGTGTTATCACTCCAATGCAAAAGGCTTTCATCCAGTTATGTAACATACGGAAGAGTGAAGTTACTTTACTTTTTTTAACAAAAACAGACAGTAAAACAAGAAATCTGCCCTATATTCTCTCTCCTCTGTATTAAAAGAGGAGTGAAGTTACTTTAGTTTCTTTAACAAAAAACAGTGAAACAAGAAAGCCACCCTATATTCTCTCTCCTTGTATAAAAAGAGCAAGATAAGTTTTCCTGGTCCTCTTTTAATAATATAATGGAATCAAGTTTATACAATGTTAGGGTTATTTGAAAAAATCCATATCTCAAAATAACAAAGTTGCATCTCTACCGAACCTTTAAACTATGACTCGCTATCTTTATGTATTTACACGTTTGTCTGTGATACACTTTCTCTATGTTTGGGAATGTGTAGTTCAGACATCATTATGATGTGTATTATTTGGGATTTAAATTTATTTGTAATTGTAGTAAGTTTCTATTTCTATTTGGGATAAGTCATGCCCTAAATGATTAGATTGTAATTTTTTTTGTTAAGTGGATATGCATGTTTATTTGAAGATAGCCTTCCCACACTTTTAATTTAATTATTAATTGTGATTACGTGTATGGTAGACATTTAACCTCCATGGAATATGCTAGAACAGTCATAGTAGTATTCAACATATTCCATATTGGACATGCCGTATTAATAAATCATGGTATTGGCCCATAGTACTGTAAGAAGAGCTATTCACTTGAGTTAAGAATTTACATGGTAATGTGGGTATAATTTAGTTAGATTTTATTATTCTTTTCTATCTAGTTAATGTGAGATTTAAAATGGGGTAAGTGTTTGGATGCTTATAATGGATTAATATGTATACAAGTCATTTAATTTTGAGTTGTTTGTTGTCATATGGTACTGATGTGAAATACAATATCAACCCATGAGTAAAGACAATGCAACCTTTGATATTTTTAGTAGACATCACTTTATGTATAAATACAAAATTGTTCTCCAAATGACAATGAATCTAGTCTATATTGGACATGCATAGCATGCAAATATATTTTTATATGTCAAGTACAAAATCTATGGTATAGTGAAAAGGAAAAATCTTTTAAAACATGTCATGCTCTAGAATAAATTATAGTTGTTGGGAAAATACATGAATGCAATGTTAGAGAGTAGTTTCATTTATATTTTTTTAGCACTAGTAAATCACAAGTGTAGCCTGTCACGATGTAAGCTAGGTTCGTGAGGCCCCTCATTAGTGAAGTGATAGTAGTTTTGCATCCGTGGAAATGAAAGATCTCCGCTTAAACCTCACATATCACAAGTTCACTCTCCTGAAAATTCCATTTTAAATTCAAATTGAAATTGAACCACATTCCAAAAGCATAGAAGTAGAAAATGCATGTGCCAAGATTATTTCATAAATTACGTAATATTTACCATTTAGGAAATATCAAAGAAATTCAAGCACATTCCAAATGTGAGTGAACATTCCAAATTTGGACCGAATGCGAAGAGAATTTCTTGAAAAGAATCTCAACCTTTTACCTGAATTTCAAGGAAAGCATGTCAGGCCTTTTCATTATATACGTTGATCCACTCCTTTAAGGGATCACAACTTTTTTGAAATACACCAGGGATGGCCTCGAAATATATATATATATATATATATATATATATATATTTTCAAAAGAAAATCATATTGTATTGATAATGTTCAATTACATATATTGGAGTAATGAAGGATTAGTCCGTATCTATCAGGATTATGCTCTGTTATCTACAGCAAAGATGACAAAAAGGCATCAAAACTGTGGGTGCTATAATAGTTCAGATAGTTCAGATCTTTGATTAAGAACAGATGTAGTGCCTGAAAGGCAGAGTAGATCTTAGATAGAAAACATATGATTCATGGCAAAAGTTAACCCGGAGAGAGAAACCAAAAGGGAGGCCTAGATGCCCAGGGAGAGCCTTTATGCGAAGAAGCATGGTAGAAATGGGACTTCTGAAACTATTAAAGATAGATTCATTTCTCCAGAGCCAAATCGACCAGCAGACAAAAATAAAAATAGAGCGCCGAGAAACCGACTGTATGCTCCACCAGAGAAATCCTTCCTGTACAGAGGAGAAACATAGGTGAGGAAAATCCAGTGTTAAGGAAAGATCATACCAGATTTGCATAGATGCTTGACACTGGAAAAACAAGTGGAGGTTTGTTTCCCCAGCAGAAAAACATAAGGTGCAGCGGCTCGGCCCAGTCCATCCATGCTTCTGAAGATTGTCCCAGGATAGATTTCTGTTCTGAAAGAAGAGCCAGGAGAAAAATACCATCTTGAGAGGGCATGAGGCTTTCCAAAATGAGAGAGGGAAAAAAGGCTGAATAGGTTGAGCCTCCAATAGTGAAAGAGCTGCGTATATGTCTTTAACTCGAATGGAAAATGGAGCGCGGGGCAAGCTCCAGACCAAGGCATCCGTAACCTCGTTCTTTTAATGGTTAACCCCTGTAAGGTGATGCGCAAAGAATTCCATTCAGAGCAGAAATAAAGCGGTAAGGAGAGATCTTCGGCATCCATCCAGATGGGCGAAGAGGATGTCCATGAGGGGATGGCCTAGAAATAGTTGAGGGATTAAAACGTTTTTGAAATACAAGAGGGATGACCCATAAATAGATGAGGTTGTTATTGAAGAAAAAGAAATGAATAATTATATTGAATGCGTGACCACCAGAAGCAGAGGACCACAAAGTCCGTGTGCCAGGATTACGTTATCGACAATCAAAGATTCCACCATAAATTCAAATTCAATTTGAATGCTGAACATTCCAATTTTGCCCCGACGTGGATGTTAAGAGAATTTTTGAAAGAGAATTTTTTGAAAAGAATATCAACAGAATTTCTAGAAACGCATCTCATGCTTTTTCATTTAGACGTTGATCCTCTCCTTTAACGGATCACAACTTAACTTTTTTGAAATACACGAGGGATGGCCTGGCATCCGCTCTTTTAATGGATCACATCTTAGATTTTTTGAAATACACGAGGGGTGGACTGGGATTCAAACGAATAGTTCGAGGTTCTTTTGTATTTGCAACGGAATTTTTTGTATGTTTGGATGCGTTTTCTCTTGTGTATGTATGTCAATGTTTGTGTGTCTGTACCCTGTAGCATTTGATTTGATGGAGAAGAGCATAGCTGTTTCATCATTTGCATTTGCAGTAAAAGTGCCTCGGATATTTGATTGTATTTGAAGTGGATGTGCTTTTTGTTGTCGATGTATAAGTCTGTGACTCTATGCCTGTGGTTCCTGTTGTCGATGTATAAGTTTCTGACTCTATGCTTGTGGGTCTATCCTTCTATTTGGTAAGAACAGATGTTATTTAAATCTGAATTCGACCTAGAAGATCAGTCATGAAAGTCGACCCAGGGATGGATGGAGGTATTTACACGGGAGAGCGGTGACAATGATATTGGTTACAACCATGATTGAAAGGTATGTTTCTTGTATTTATTTTATATTTATGAATTGCGACAGTGATATTGGTTACAACCATGATTGAAATGTATGTTTCTTGTATTTATTTTATATTCATGAATTGCGTAGATTATAGTAGAATTTTCAATTTTCATGTTTTTTTTTTCTATTACAATCCCTCATTCACTACCTGCATGGCCCAATGCTTCCAATAAGCTGTTGTTATTGCTCCCTATCTCATTAATATGTTATCTACTTGTACTTTAATTTAAATTGTTATTCAGCAATCCCATTAATTCCCTTTATTTTTTTTGTTTTCTTTCCATCTTCTAGATTTGTTCTTGTACCTAATTGCATTAATTAATTACTATTAATAATCTAATGTAATAATTGGATTTGGATTTCTTTATAAAGTTTTCATAAGCAATTCCATTAATATTATTGCAATGTTCTTTGTCATAAGTCCTTGCTCACTCATTCTCGCACAATAACCGGGGAAAGTTTCTCACAGCAAATCTGGTGGTGTTTGAGTCTTCTTTGTGGAAATTTTAAAATTCCTTCATCCTACAATCTTTGTGGAAATTTGAAAATTCGTTGAGTCTACAATCGTTGGCATATTTCCAGTCCAATCCTCGAGAAACACTTAAATTCCAACGGAATATAAATAGGATTTTAAAACTATATCTATTTATTACCTCGAACATGTTAGTTAAGTTGCATGCATATAGAACAAATGCAAGTGATTATTAACCGGTTTCAGTTTATGATTTTATTAAACAATTATTGCTCTCTTTTATTTTATTTGGTAGCAGTGTATCCCAAAATCTGTATTAAGATTTATTTAAAAGAAAATTATTTCTAAAATATGTTTATAATCATAAATAGAGTGTAATGTGCATTAAAATTTTGTATGAAATTATGCACTAAAAAGTTTTGTTTGTTGAAATTAATAATTCAGTGTTATTTATTATATTTAATATATAATTATATATATATATTAAAAGTTTTATTATTTTAGTCTTACAAATTATTATTAAAATATTTATTTTATATGTATAGATATAGAAGAATGAAATTTGTTATTTAAATTAGGTTGTGATTAGATTTATTAAATATTAGCATTCATGTAATTTTAATTTTTTGTTTATTAAAAATATTTTCTTAAATTTTACAATTAATGAAAGATTTATATTTTTAAATATTTGATCAAACTAGATGTTCTGCAAAATGGAAGTTCACATGAATTTTCGGGACTCCACATATTTTGAATATATTCTTGAAGTGGTTACGAAGTAGCTACTTCTCACCATCATCATCCACTACTTTCTTAAAAAGATTCAATGCCTCTTCTTCAAAAGATTTTCAATAGTGTAGGTTTTACTTCACCTATATTTTTAGGGAAGATTTCCAATATGGTAAAGTAAATATTTTACTTATTCAATATAAAATTATTTATTTTTTGCAAATTGGATGATATAAAATAATTTATTTATGAGTATAATTTTTTTTATTTTTATAAGACACGTGAAATGTATGTGTTTGTTTATTTAAATGTGAAAAAGGGCTTAAATTAAAAAAAAAAAAAAACAACAACAACTTTTGTTTGTTTATGTTATATGATGGTTGTTTTTTCGGTAATTAGATAATATGTGTAGATATTTTTTGCAAGTTTAATTTGTATATAATTATGTATGTATTTGTTTTATTATTTCTTGGATGATATAATGATTGTGTTTATTAAATAATATATGATGATTCTTGATTTCCAATTCATAAGATCTTTTTGTTTGCTACATGATGTATATTATATATGTTAAATGATATGATTACCCATGTTTATGTTTTTGTTTGTTAAATGATATCCTAAATTAGGTTGTTTGATGATATGATGGTGATAATGAGAGCGAGAGAGATAATGAGAGTAAGGAGGGAGAGAGAGAGGGAGTGGTGGTGTAGTAGTAGGGGGATAGAGAAACAGAGAGTAGGGTGTGGTAGTAGGTACATAGAGAGAGAGAGAGAGAGACAGAGACAGAGAGAGAGAGAGAGAGCGAGGAGGGGGCGGGGAGAGAGAGAGTGAGACAGAGAGAAGGGAACGAGGAGAGAGGGAGAGAGAGAGAGAGAGGGGGGAGGGGGCGGTGAGAGAGACAGTGAGACAAAGAGAGGGGAAAGGGGGGAGAGAGAGAGGGAGGGAGAGGGTAAGATAGGGAGATAGTGGGAGAGATAGAGAGAGGGAGAGGGAGAGAGAGAGGGAGGGAGGGAGGTGGAGAGAGAAGGGGTGGTAGGGGGAGTGATGGGAGGGGGAAAGAATGGGTGAGAGATTGGGGGAGAGAGAAGGATAGGGTGAGGGAGAAGGGGAGGTAGAGATAGGTTGGGGGAGAGAGTGGGAGGGGAACGGAGAGGGGGAGGTGGAGAGCGAGAGAGAGAATGAGAGGGGGAGTGGGACAGAGAGCGTAAGAGGGATAGGGGGAGGTGAAGAGAGTGGGAGAGGGAGACATAGAGAGAGAGGGAGAGGGGAAGGGGAAAGGAGGGGAAGAGAGATGGAGCTATAGAGATCGAGAGAGGGGGAGAGAGAGAGAGAGAGGGTGAGGAAGTCAAGAGGATGGAGGGAGAGGGGGAGAAGGCGAGAGAGAGGGAGAGAGGGTGAGGTTGTGAGGAG
>APFE030676576.1:0-15477 GCA_000404065.3 Pinus taeda | reverse complement strand
ACGGCCTATTTCCCGTAGCGATTAGCGCTTTGCGCTAATCGCGCATCGAAAACTGCCTCTGTTTCTTGTTCTGGAGCTCCAAAGTGCGATTTTTCTTCCTGCGCGAATTTTCGGTTTCTTGGCTGCTGACGTCAAAATAACGTCAGCAAATCGCGAATGACGTCAGCCTGCTGACGTCAGCGGTGGGTCCTGGTACAGATGTGACATGGTGGGGGGCTCATATTTGAAAGCGATGCGATGAACTTTTCCGATGCGATCGCAATATCGCATCGGCGGGGAACGAGAAGGTATTTTAGTTGGGAATTTGGCGCTTGCGACTGCCGATCGCCGATATCGTGATATCGCGTCTGGTAACGACGGACGAGGCATAACTTATATGGTGAGGATATTGCGATCTTGCGATGCGAGCTGGCTTACTAGGGTCTACGGAGTGTTAAGGAAGTCGGCAAGGGGTTTATTTCAGTCGGAAGGAGTGAGTAAGTGGGTCTGAAAGGCTTTTGAGGCTTCGGAAGGGGTCCGAAAACCTAAAAGAGGGATTTTATACTTTGGAAGGAGTCCATTGTATTCAGAAGATGGTTTGAAGGGGCAGCATGAGGGTTCTTGCTAAGTTTCAGGTAAACTGAGCAATTCCCGGGGGTACTTATGGTTATTTTTCAACCAGGGGGAAGGATATTTACATAGGGGATGATTTGCATAATTTTAGTAGGCGGATGGGAAAATATAGGGAGCTAAATAATAATGTCAGTAGTTAATATGAAGATGGTAAGAAAGCGCTAAGTTCGGGAGATATTAGGCTGCAACGATGGGACATAACCTTATAGAGAGAGTATGGAATATCTTTGAGCAAAGCAGATCTTCACCCAAGCTTTTGATATGAAAATGATGGAACTCAAGAGGTATCAAGTAGATCTTGACCTCCTTTTGGGGAAATTAGTTAATGATTAGGGGAGATGGAGAAAGGAATTTAGTGATGCCTGTTTTTGAGTTTCTCGCATAGAACTGCCTGGTGATTGTGTCCTGAGTAAAGATGACACCTAGAAACCTGGAACTGATCAGCAATCAAGATTCGGAAAGCTCAAAACTACCTACCCAGCCTATTTACCTAACATTTTTTCTTCTTTTGGTTTGGGTGCACTTAGACTTGCAGACCCATCATTTCAATTTTTCTTTTTCATGCTTTTCTATCTACAAACTACCCTTATTTCATCCGAGGGCCCAGATTAAGCTGTTGGGCTCCTTTGATTCTCTACCTATCTAAGAATCTACCAAGATTAAGCTGTTTGGAAAGATTTTCATTCTCTATATTATAAAACAGGAAATTTAAACCTAGGGAGACCAAGATTAAGCTGTTTGGACCTCCCTTTAACTGAAAATTGGCGATACCGGAATAACTTCTCAAAATTCGGAAGGCAGTCAAATGAATTCTGAGTAGCCTTCTTCGCTTGGAGACTGTTAAGCAAATATGGAGCATTGCAGCATGCAAAGTATGACATATTTGGCATGAAAAAATGTCAATCATGAAATATGAGTAACCTGCTGCAGCAGGAGGCTAACAACGACAACAAAAATTTGAATCCTAATGAGGCCCTTGCCCTTCTAATTTATACAAATTAAATCTACTAATTGCTTCCTAAAAATTAGGGAGGCCTCGCTCCCAAAACTAAGATTGACTTGTCTTCAACTATCACTGGCTTGGATGGAAATGAACTCAGTTGGCTTGGTTGTTTATAACTTTGAGCTGATGGGATCTGATCGAGGAATATTTGAATGATTAAGGAGTCAAGGAGGGAGACAAAATCTCCTAAAATCCCTCTTTCTTTTCCACCTCGAGTTCCTACACTTAAATTAGCCCAAAACTTCTCCAATTCCTTCATTTAATACAAAGTAGGCTACATGACATAACATCTCACCTTTACCCTTCTCATTAAAAAAAATATAATAAAATATGTAAAGAAATGTGAGAAAAGTTGAATTTAATAATATGGAGAGTGGCATTAATACCCATATAATTTACATATTGATGAGCCTCATCATCACTCCCTTACTGTAGGTGTTTCTCATCCTCTAAGCAACTTAGTCTATGTCCATATCGTTCATAGCTCTTGTGACATCTCTAACATCTCAAACCTCTGTTGATGGAGTTTCCTCTTAAGTATAGAACCTTACATGTTACTCTATTACTTCCCAATGCATTCTTTCCTCCTCTTCTGTCATACTTTCTATCAAACCCAAAAGTAAGGGTGGATTGAGTTTCAACCCAATCCAATTGCTTTTTAGTCTCTTCATGGCATTCTTATATAGTGGGGTCCTTTCCAGTGCATTCCTCAACCTCTCAGGGGATTCGTACTCTTTGATCCTTAGACTGAGTGGTAGGTTGCTCCATCTCCTCTGGTATGCTTGTTGGCTTTCATTTCCCAACAATACTAAGGTGCGTTCAAAGTGGGTGATGACATGTTCTTATGTAGATAGGTATCTTGGTTGAAGTTGGGCATCATTGGAGATGATGTTGTGGGTGCTAATGACAATCATTGAATTGATCTATATTTCCCTAATTTAAAGGGGCACCGTTTCCTCCTTTTCCAATATTCTATTCACCTCCTTAGCCATGGCCTCCTCATGACTCATCCATGATGCAAGGGCCATTAGTTGCAGATCCCCCAAATTTGCATTGGGGTCCCACACATTCAAATTTGTTAAGGCCAAGTTTTGTACGTAAAATTCAGATATCTTGGACTTATCTTCTTGAGTTCTCTTGTCAAATAGTTCAATGAACTTCCTATATTCATGGAAAGGCATAGTCCCCTATTGTGCTAGTGCCTTGATATGAAATTTAAGCCATTCATATTTGAGGTATTGTGCATATGATCTTGATGAAATCCTGCACTGAAGTGCCTCCAAGGAGAGGCTTCCCATGGTGGGAAATTGACTCTCTTTTTCCTACAACTGTCTCACTATCCATGTGTTTTCTGCCTATAGTTGAGATCTCATAATTTGTTCCTTGTCACCCACCTCACTCAACTCCCTACCCATCTCTAGGAGTTTCTCTTTTTTGAGAAATAGAAATAAGAGAGTCTAGTTTAATTTGTCCTTGAATTAAACTAGAAATTAAATTCGAATTCTATTCTCATGGCAACTTAAAATAATTGAATTAAGTTTACTAAACTTACTTAACTTAGGAAGTTCGAGTTGGAAGTCTTTTGGAATTCATGTGTATGTTATCCCTACTTTGTTGGATTCCAGTATGAGCTAATTGTGAGTTGTGTTAACACCTAAATCCGCCTTAGGCTGAAAGAAGACAAAATTCAGGGTAATCACAAACCACACTCAGTCTGGTAGTTAGCCCTACCAGAACAGGAGAGGGCTCTATCCGAGTCACGCTCAGTGAATAGATAAATGAAATGGCCTGAGATGACTTACATTGAACTATTTATCTTAGGCTAGTAAGTGAAAATGAATATAAGAAGTGATTTTTATGAATGACTGTGTTTCTGGGATGGTATGGGACCAATGGACCTCAATGAACAGAGAACTTAATACAAAGGCACGGATTACTTCGTGAGGCAAGATAGGCGGAAAGCCTAGCAATTTTGTTTAAGATAGTGTGGAATGGAGAGATTGATTAAGAGGGTGGAAAGGTCATGGACAACATGAATCCTTTTCAACCCAAGAATGAACACTGAACATGAAATTTTCCCACACGCAGAGCAATAAAACTGAATTCTACCTTAGCTAACTTAGAAAATTTCACTGAAAATGAATATGAAGTGAACTATGAAACATAACAAGATACATATGAAACATAAGAGACACATTTTCCACACTCACAACCACATGAATCTCATGAAACAGAGCCACTACCTTTCATTAATCCTCCGTAAAAAATATACAATGCAGAAACAGAGTTTCTTTCCCACAGTCTCCCAGAAGTTACAAGCCAACCAACCCTTTGTAAATAGTTTACATACAATATATAGAATGTTCCATGAAGAGATAGAACACCCAAGGGTTGGGGAGTTACTCGAATCATCACAAAATGAAGGTGGAGAGCCAAACATCAGCTACAGGTGTAGTGCCACAAACATGACAAATGGCTTGGGTGGCCCTTTGCCTTGCTTTGCCACTTGGATAACTGACCATCTGGAGTGAAAATATTTTTAAAACCACCTTAGGTGCTGAAAAACGGAAGTGCATATGAGTGGGCCCACTTATGAAAAGTCGGGAAGCCAAATTTCGCGAAACAGAGGCATTTTAGGCCTTTTTTCCTATATGCGTTGCACCCTTTTCTGTATGCATTACGCCACTTTGAGGCAAGTTGTGAGGCACTTACTGGAGTCAAACATGTGCCCAAATTTCCTTGTTGGAATTCCTGTCCTATCTACTTTCCCGCGCAAGTGGAATTTTTAAATTTGGATCTCATTTCCCCCTCCAAATCTTCATTCTCCCAAGCCTGCTTCCTGTGTGTCAAAATAGGGGCAGTGAGGCCATTTTTTGGGTGTTTTTGACCTCATGGAGACTGAAATAATGCCCAACTTTCTTGCCAGAGTGCCAGTAGTCATGATTTTGCATATTGAATCCAAAAATGCAAACCATTTCTCATTTGGAGCTCCCAATCCTACGCGTCGCGCCAATGGCGCGATGCGTATAGAGAAAAAACCTATGCTTGTGCCAAAAAATTTCAATGCAACCAAAATTTTCCCAAATTCCTTGAAATTTGGGCTGGAGGTTCTCTAAGAGGCACTATGTTGGGCAAAAGAAGTGTCATCCAAGATTTAAAGCTAATATTTCTCTTTTGCCTCTTTTGTTTATCTGCTCAGTTTGGCCTTCAAGCTCCTTATTCGGGCCTTTGCGCTCATGTTCCGTGCCCTGTAATGACAAGCCATCCTCCTCAATATGGTTTTGTCCCTATTTTCCTTCTCCAATAGTTTCTCCAAGTGTAGATTGACCCGATCTAACCAATACTCATAGTCGTTGTTGATCTCTTGCTCCAAGGTAGTGCGCTCGATCCTCTTCTGCTGGGTATCTTGTCGATTTTCACAGATTCTTTGCAGCTCCATGATCGTCTGCTAGTCCTCAAGCTGTTTGTTTCTCTGCTCCAGATACTGGATGACCCATATAGCCCTCTCCATATTGAATATCAAGTCTTGGATCTCCGAGTCCTGCTCCTGAATGGTCATCCTAAGTTTGGCATTTTCTACCTCTGCCTCTTCATCCTGAATGAGGATGACATCGGTCTCCTGTACACCTGATGGCCCCTCATCATGCACGGGCTTCTTTCCCTTGTCCAATACCTATGTAGTCGATGCCGGAAGCGAGGCCCCTTCCACCGTGGGTGGAGATAACACTAGCTTTGCTGCTGCAAACAAGTGCCTACTGCCTCTCTGATATGTAATGAAAACTGGCATGGTAGTGGTCTCATGATGCTCATGCTAATAAGAAGGACCACCCAACTCCTGCTCTGGATCTGATAGTACTTGTGATGTGCTGAAGAATTCATGGGAGATGAAGTCCTCCCAAGCAATTCCCTGCAATCCTAACTAATGATCTACCAAAATATGGATAAGAGCAAAGTGATACACATTGTTAAGTTGTTGCTGAGGGGTCTTATGCAGCATGAAGGTGTTCATCCTCTCTATATTCCTACATATGAAAAATAGGAGGTTCATCATCCTCACCCTGGTAAAGTGCATGAGCAAGCGAATGTGATAGGCATACAGTCGAGAGAACCTCCCCTCATAGCTGAAGTATTTCATGATCAATCTCATGAGCAGAGCATACTCATCTTTCAAGTATCTGAAGGGAAAGACTCTTGTGAGCTCATTCAAGAATCTGGCTTTGATGTAAGGCTCATAGTGTTTCCTTTCCACCTTCTTCTTCTTATGCCATTGTTCTCCAACATTTGGTATACATGTTGCCACTGATATAGCTTTGGGTGTCGATGTGAAAGTGACCCTGACCAAGGTATACTGACCTCCATGTAGATGAAGCACAAATAAGTGGGCCAACTCATGATGAAATCTGACATTTGCCACCCTTTAACAAAATTCAAAACATGGTAGGTGCTGGAAGCATGACATGGCAAGAGGGCATGCTTGTAACTCGGTGAGGGTAGTGGGTTCATCCCTGACATGTTTGCCACTCTTGTGGTGTCTCGTGGGAGCCTGCTCCTCTAAGGATGAGTCACTTTGTGTCTCCATCTCATACTCAGACGAATGATGTGATGTCATGACTACAATGTGGACTATGATTAGGCAACCCTTTTGATAATGGTGTGAGGCTAGGTGCCTTTGTAATATTTGTTACCAAGGGGAACAATGAAACAGGGATTGTTAGGAAGGGAGTGATGAAATGGGGATAGGGGTTATAGGGAGAAATTTTTTAGGGATATGGGAGGAGTTTGGGTATTTTTATGGGGTAGGGTTTGGGGTTTTGTGTTGATCAAATAGTGGAGGGATAGGCGAGAGGGTTTGGTAGTAGTTTAGGGTAGGGACTTTAGGAAACATGAGAGAGGGAGGATGGAAAAAGTGATGGGTGAGGGGAATAAATGAGTGGAGTGAAACCTTGGCACTTAACAAGACATTTAAAAAACCCTAGCCATCAATTTCTTGGCAATGTTTTATGGTCGATTTTGTACATAGTGGTGGCATTGAAATATCTCTATAAACACCCTATCATCGACAAAATTTGATGAGAAAGTGAATTTAAAGGGCCTACCTCTCAATTTGATAGGCGTCACCAAAAATTGGGAGCGTTTGGGCACCTGTTTAAGCCCCTGTCTGTATGTGCCACGCGCAAAGCCCAGTGCGCCGCACCCTGGGTATGCGTCGCGCCCTTAAGAAATTTGCATTGTGGGAAAACTGCGTGTGCGCCGCGCCCTCTATGCGCGCCGCACTCCTGGTTATATGCGTCGCACCCTCGAAAGCCACCTCCAAGCCGCCTCCAGCTACTTGTTTAGGCCCCTGTCTGTATGCACTGCGCGTAAAGCCCAGTGCGTTGCGCCCTAGGTATGCGTCGCGCCCTTAAGAAATTTGCACTGTGGGCAGGCTGCGTGTGCGCCCCGCCCTCCAAAGCCACCTCCAACACACTCAATCACTAACCAATGCACAATCACGCCTTCACAATGCTTCTCCAAGGATTGTAGTAGCACAATGCCTTTGTTTTAGACAAAAATTTGTATATATAGCCTTGGAAGAGATGGTTTTAATTTTTTCCTCTTCACAAACCCATTTTTCTAATGTTTGAGTTTTGCACTTTTTCACTGACTTTAAAACACATTGATTTTCAATCCCTTTGAAATTTTAGCTCGAATGATGCAAATTTTGGCACCCTTTGCAGGGATTGTAGGTTAGGACATTTGGCCACAGAAACCATGACTACATCCAAAAAAATCAACTGGTGACTTTTTGAAAATTTTGTCATAAATGACACTGTTTGACTTTTCTTCAAAACAAAGTTTTGAAGAAGAGTCAGAGTCTATCCACATGATGATGAAGCTCTTTGAACCATAACTGTGTGAGGGCCTCACTCTGGCCTGCATGGCTTTACTGGACATGTTCAAAGACCAAATTGATGAATTCCTAGACCTAGACCTCGAAATGACCTTTGTCCTTTAACGAACCAGACCTTTGACCGTCATGGAATTTGATGATGATTGACAAAAGACCTAAGCCAACAGGAGCCAAAAATGAGGGAGAATGACTATCATGACCTTCTCCGTCAAATTATGGCATGCCCCCTAGCGGAATGCAACTGGGAGAATGGATCGGGACACCTAAACATGAAATGCATAAAGAGTTTTGATCTCTGACAGAGGACTGACCAGACCGACTCTAACATTGGCTCCAATGGGGGATGGTAGCTCCTTGGAGGTGCCAAGAATAGCAGATCTCTGGAAGAGCTAGACAGTGCCTTCGTCCATTGGGCTATGGAGTCATCATTTTGACAAATAATACAGGACTTTGTCTCATTTATGAAATTGAAATGAACAAAACAACTGACTCAAACTTGAGATTGAAATGACTTAAAGACTAGCTTCAACAATGCTAACAAAACTGAAATAAAATGGTATTTACAGTGACAGTGGAAGTAGCGTTGATAACTTAGAAATGGTACCGCTTGAGCAGCCGACCATTGATCGGACCTCCTGGACAATCTTCTCCATTTATTTCCTTCAGAAGAAAGGCATTCTGCCCTCGATATGCTGCAATCTTGAAAGGACCTTTCCAGAGGTTTTTGAACTTACCATGCTTGCCTTTCTCCTCATTCCTTGCATCCCACTTCAGCACCACATCATCCACCTTAAATTTATCCACCTTTGCCTTTCTTTCATAGATTTTCTTGATTTTCTCTTGAGAACTTCTTCTCTGGTCTGCTACAAGTGGACCATTTGATTCAACCTTCTTTGCATGGGATATTCTTCACTGCCAGCCTCCTGAAGAAGTTTTACAACCAGGGCAGCAAGAGAGGAAGGAAATATTGTATCAACTCCATAAACAAGCTCAAATAGTGATGTACATATGGATTTCTTCTGGCTAACTCGATCTGCCCAAAGCACATTTACCAACCTCTTATGCCAGCTCTTCTTGTTTATTTCCAGTAGCTTCTTGATTATGTTGACCAATGATTTGTTTGAAGATTCTGCCAATCCATTGCCTTGTGGATGATATGCAGTTGAATGACCCAAAATGATGTGATATTTATGACAAAACACTACCATCCTCTTTGATTTGAAAGCTACTGCATTATCAGTGATTAGCTTATTCAAACAACTAAAGTGAGGCAAGATGTTATTTTCGAGGAATTAAATGATTACCACATCTATAGCTTGTCTGGTGGGAATCACGTCAATCCCTTTTGTGAAGTAATATGTGGCTTTGAGGATCCACCTATGCTATCCGGAAGAAGCGGGATGAATTTTGCCAATGAAATCCAATCCCCATTGCTGAAAAGGGGCACTCACCCCTATGGGCTTGAGTGGTAGAGGCTGTAACTTCCACTTTCCTTCGAAAATCTGAAACTTATGACAGCGCTTGACCATCTTATATACATCAACAAACAATGTCGGCTAATAGTACCCTGCTCTCAAAATTTTGTTCGCTGTTGACTTCCAAAAAAGGTGACCTCCACAATCTCCTTGGTGGCAGTCCTCCATGACTTTCTTTGTTTCCTTTTCCACCAAAAAATTTAACAAAATTCCACCGGGATCTTTCCAATACAGTTCTGAATTAAGAATGCAAAACTTGGCAGCCTTCAACTTGAGTGTTCTCGCTTTGTTTCTAGTCATGCCGGGTGGAGGTGACAAATTTTTGAGCACATATATGATATCTGAATACCATGGAGAAAGAGCAAACATTTCAGATACCTGAATTGGCGATTCTTCATCGTTCTCATCGGACAAAGAAACAATCAGATTTATGTCCAAAGCATGCAAGTTTGATTCAGCCATTAGCTTCGCCAATCCCTGTCCTTTCACCAGTTTTGTGGGCTTTATTTCTATGTCATATTCCAGCAAGGCTGCAATCCACTTGTCTCTTCTTCATTCCGGATCGGCCTGCACTAAAACATATTTTACAGTAGCATTGGGAACATAGGCCAGAACGTGAGAAAGTAGAATATACACCCGGAAATCTTTCAATTCCTTCACAAGTGTAAGGGATTGCTTCTCAATGATGTTATACTTTAAAGCTGCATCTCTTATAGCTCTTCTGAAAAATGCAATGGGTCTTTCATGATCATCTCTTTTCTGCAATAATACCACTGCCATAGTATGCTCTGAAGCAAATGAAAACAATATGAAATCCTCAGTGTAATCCAGGCTGACTAGAACTGGTGTTGAGGAAAGAGCCAATTTGACCAAATTCAAAGATTTTATAGCCTCTTCCGTCCATCTCACTTGGCTGTCCTTCTTAAGCATGTTTGTCATTTCTCTTAGATGCTCAGCGAGATTGGGTACAAAGTGGCAGAGGAAGTTCATCTTACCATTGAACAATTGTATCTCCTTTTTATTCCAAGGCAGATCTATTTGCTGAATTTCTTGCACACGTGCCGGGTCAATACGGATGCCATCCTTTGAGATAATGTGTGCGAGTAGTTTGCCTTCTTCCATGGTGAACAAGCTCTTCTTTGGATTCAGCGACAAGCCATATTTTCTTCACTTTAGGAAAATAGTTTTAAGATGGTACATGTGTTCTTCATCATATTTAGAAAACACCATCAAATCATCCAAATACACCACCAAAAAGACATCTTTCTCATTTGCAAAATCCAAGTCCATAGCACGTTGAAATGTGGCACCCGCATTCTTCAAACCGAAAGGCATTTTTGCGTAATGAAAGGTTCCCCATGGAGTGGTCAACGTTGTCTTGTCTCGGTCATCCTCATGGATAGAAACTTGGTTATATCTAGAATAACCATCAAGCAGTGACATACAGGATGCTCCCACTACTCGTTGAAGTACATGGTCCATTTTGGGCAGTGGATAGTTGTCCTTTAGTGAAACTTTGTTGAGATTTCTGAAATCAATGCATAAGCGAATCTCACCTGTCTTCTTCCTTACAGGCACTAAGTTGGAGATCCAATCTGAAAATATAATTGGCACAATGATCCCTGATTTGTACAACCTGTTGATCTCCTTTTCAATAGATGGCAGCAACTTTGGATTTAGCCTTCTCAACTTTTGCCTGAATGGTTTTTGATTAGGCTTGATGGGTATACTGTGCTGAATTATATTGGTGTCATATGTCTTTAAGTTGGAATAGTCCCAAGCAAACACATCTGCAAATGAAGACATAAAATTGATATATTTGTCCTTGATCTTTGGCGGCAATGCTTTGGACAATTTTACCAATTTAGGATTTGCAGCTGTCCCGATATTGACCTCTTCCACACCCTTCTCTGTTGGCTGCAATGTTGGCTTGCAGGCTACATCATCTTTATCAAAGAGTTCTTCTAGAGGTATCAAGCCTTTGGGGATAACGTTATTCTTCAGCTACAACATGTCCATTTCATTGATCTGCATTTCATCTGTACCATTGCCTTTTCCATCGTCATTTTCTTCATCGATTGAGGTCTTTTTAAACTTGCCTTTGTTTTGTAGAAAATCATCAATCTTCTCATCATCTTGGAACACTTGCCAATATCTCTGATTGTCTGGAATGGTTGGACGATGCTTGACATGAATTTCAAATTTGTTACTAGAGTTCATTGGGATCTTCAAAATACTCACTGCCTTAGCAAGAGCATCAACAATACTATTTTGTATACGAGGCACACATGTCAAGGTGTATTCTGAAAATAATTTTAAAATGTCTATGACTGCATTACAGTAGGCCTGCATCCTAGGATGCTTTGCTTGATATTCGCCTCTGACCTGCTTGATAACCAATTCGGAGTCGCCATATATTGAAAGCCTCATAGCGTTCAACTTTCTTAGAATCTTTAGGCCAGCAATCAGAGCTTCATACTCATCTTCGTTATTTGAACACTCAAAAGCCAACTTGTAAGAGCATACCCGTATGTTACTAGGGACCTTGTTTGGGGCAGAGAAAGGACTGTGTACCCAAATTCCAATTCCAATGCCATCATTTCCCACTGCTCCATCGCAATACATGGTGCACAAACCTTCTTCCTCCTCTTGCAAGTGCTGGAAATCTGTTTGTTGTGCTTTGTCTGCTTGTGTCCATTGCTTTCAGTTGATTGCCCAACGGTGTTCTGTTGTTCTTGTTCCTCTTTCTTCAAAACTTCTCTGAAATTTTCTGTTATTTCTAGAATATCATCTGCTTCTACCAACTGACTATCTATATCATTGAAACTATCTGAATACAAAACAAAAGACTCTAAATCTGTATGTACATATTTAATAGGATGATTTATTGGTTTCTCCTTGCTTGTGATCATGTACTTCATTTTTTGTTCCCGATATAATTTCCTCATTTGTCCAAATAATGGAATCATTGCATAGGATAAATCTAGTTGTAGTGTCCCTTTTAGTTTCGCTACCCAAGACCTGGAAAGAAGCATGCCAAACCTTGGAGGAATGTCTGCTACCAGAATATCCATCAAAACATTCTTCATGGGGAGTTGATCCAAACTCACAACCAAGTCTCTGATGAGAACTATACATCTTACTCTGCTAGAATCAAACGAATAGAGATCATGATATTGTCGGGTGATGTCCGGACCAAGCTTATCTATGATTGCCTTGGGCATGAGATTATGAGAAGCTCCGGAATTGAACATGGCGTTATGTAACACAAAATAATGCAACCTTAAACTAATGTAAAAAGGTGGCAGATCACTATCAGGAGACTCACCATTTGATTCTGGCCCAAAAATCATTTCAGGTTGATCATCTTCGACATTCACCATGTCGGACATTGGGTCCAAATTCAACATTTTAGATACTTATCCTTTATAACTATTGTTCTTCAATATTTCAGTCAAAGGGATGGATATTTTTAGCTTGGAAATCTCATTCTCTAAATTGAAAGAAGGAATCTTTTCTACCTCTTTGACTGGGATTTCTTTCCTCTCCCTTTCTTTTGATGTAACTTGCTGATGTGATGGTTTTTCTGATGTTGATTTGCTACTCTCCAGATCAACTGCCTCCTTTCCTTTCCTTTGTGTAACTGTTGGATCATTCTTTGACGCTTCAACATCCTTCTTTTTCTGAATGGGTCTGACCGGCACATCTCTGTTACTAAGTGAATATCACTGTTGTTGGGTGGACAAAGCATTCATGTAGCCTCTTTGGTATTCATCTGATTTCTCCTCCAAGACAATGTCGCTTGCTAGAATGAAATCTCCATCTTTGTGTGTCACTGAATTCTCTGCATACTCCTCCTCTTCAGTGAGATAAGTAGGAAAATCGTCCAGAGTAAAGAGATGATTTTATTTACATATTATATTTCCGTCTTCATCTGATTCCGGTCCATGCACAAAATTTTGCTGCAAAGGTGTTTGTACTAGTTGTTGTGCAATCGTCTCTTGAGCTCGCTGATCTCTTTGTCTTATTCTATACTATGGTTTTTGCTGGCCACGAAAGTTAGGATTTCTAACTTGTGGCTCTCGTTTGTCAAGTTTCACTCTTTCAAGCATCTGCTCTACCTTCCGAAGTAGCTGATCTACCGAGGAAGATTCTTCCCTTGCAGTGACCTTCCTTTCTACCTTTGCTCTAGCTCTCTTGGTCAGCAGATTTGCTTCAACGCTGACCGCTATCTTCTGCATGTCTTCCATTGTGGCCAGTTCTCTTTCTCTCAGTTGATAAGCCGTGTCAGTGTCAAAACCATCCAGGAAATTCAACATGGCTAGTCCCATAGGTGGCCTTAGATTATCTGGACTCTCATTGTAAACTGTATTGAATCTAGTGCAATAATCTTGGACCGACTCACCAACGTTTCTTTTGATTTGCTCATATTCGGCCAGAATTTGAAGAGGATTCTTTTTCACTTCCCAGTGGTTCAAAAATTTTCTTTGTAAGTCAGCCAAGGTAGCGATACGAGTATCCGGAAAACCTCTGAACCATTTCCTCACTTCACCTGCAAATGTCTACACAAAAAGTCTCATTGCCACATTCTCCGCATCGATCTCATGTAGTTCATAGAAGTTTGCATTATGTCCACATGTTGTTGAGCGGTAATGCCATTAGGAGTGCCATCAAAAAATGGGATTTTGGTTTGCTAATCAGCGGGCATATCATCTAAAACTTGAGGCAAAACGAGAGGTGAAAAACGGGCAGCCATCAGTCTTGGTGGATTTGTCATCGGAGGTGTTGGTAGAGTGTGCACAATTTTTAAGGGGCTAGCAATTGGAGTTTGAAGCTGAGCTACTTTGTAGTTATCAATAGACCGGTTAGCCTTTTCCGTCACCAAGTCTACAAGAAACTATGGATTGTGGATAGTAGAGTCAACCGCTCTTTCAGACTTCGTTTCGAACAACGATAATTCAAACTGATCATCAAACTCTAGCTCTTCAATATACTCAAAAATGTCCGGGCATGAATGGGATTTGAGCACGGGCGATATAGAGCCTTCTTGACGACGAATTCTTGGAATCAAATAGGGATTTGCGTAGATGTGCGGAGGGTCGGGATTTGGATTAGCTCTGGTGTATCTTCGAGAAGCCAACGTGCTATTGAGAACAATCAAAGGACAAAATCATCACAAAATGGAAGTGGAGAGCCAAACATCAGCTATAGGTGCAGCGCCACAAACATGGCAAATGGATTGGGTGGCCCTTTGCCTTCCTTTGCCACTTGGATAATTGACCATCTGGACTAAAAATAATTTTAAAACCACCTTAGGTTCCAGAAAATTGAAGTGCATACGAGTGGGCCCACTTATGAAAAGTCGGGAAGCGAAATTTTGCGAAACAGAGGCATTTTAGGCCTTTTTTCCTATATGCATCGCGCCACTTTGAGGCCAGTTTTTTGGCACTTGCCAGAGTCCAAAATGTGCCCAAGTGTGCTCGTTGGAAATATTGTCCTGCCTAATTTCCAACACAAGCGGAATTTTTGAATTTGGAGGTCATTTTCCCATCCAAATATTCATTCTCCCAAGACTGCTTCCTGTGTGTCAAAATAGGGGATGTGAGGCCATTTTTTCGGTGTTTTTGACCTCCTGGAGACTCAAATCATGCCTAACTTTCTTGCCCGAGTGCCAATAGTCATGATTTTTCATGTTGAATCCAAAAATGCAAACCATTTCTCATTTGGAGCTCCAAATCCTACGCGTCGCATCGGTGGCGTGGTGCGTATAGAGAAAAAACCTCTCTTTGTGCCAAAAAATTTCCATGCGACCAAACTTTTCCCAAATTCCTTGAAATTTGGGCTAGAGGTTCTCTAAGAGGCAATATGTTGGGCCACAAAAGCATCAGCCAAGATTCCAAGCCGATCTTGTTCTTTTTCCTCTTTTGTTTCTTTGCTCAGTTTGGCCTTCAAGCTCCTTATTCGGGCCTTTGCGCTCAAGTTCTGTGCCCTGTAATGACAAGCCGTCCTCCTCAATATGGTTTTGTCCCTGTTTTCCTTCTCCAGTAGTTTCTCCAAGTGTAGATTGACCCGATCTAGCCAAGACTCACGGTCGTTGTTGATCTCTTGCTCCAAGGTAGTGAGCTCGATCCTCCTCTGCTAGGCAGCTTGTCGATTTTCACGGATGATTTGCAGCTCCATGATCGTCTGCTAGTCCTCAAGTTTTTTGTTTCTCTGCTCCAGATACTTGATGACCCATCTATCCCTCTCCATATTGAGTATCAAGTCTTGGATCTCCGAGTCCTGCTCCTGAATGGTCATCCTCAGTTTGGCATTTTCTACCTCTGCCTCTTCATCCTGAATGAGGATGACATCGGTCTACTGTACACCTGATGTCCCCTCATCATGCACGGGCTTCTTGCCCTTGTCCAATACCTGTTTAGTCGATGCCGGAAGCGAGGCCCCTTCCACCCTGGGTGGAGATAACACTCGCTTTGCTGCTGCAAACAAGTGCCTAC
>APFE030676572.1:0-33420 GCA_000404065.3 Pinus taeda | reverse complement strand
TGCTAGGATTCTAGTGGGACTTGAAATCTGAAAAGGTTTGGTTGATTCCATTATACTATATAAGGATCACCAACTTTCCTTCTAATATCTGAACTATGAAGGGATCCCTTTTAAATGTGGTCTATTTCATGAATATGGGCGTCTAGCTGGGGATTGTCCTCTTTAAGACAAAAATAAATTATAATTTGTAAAGATTCTTAATAAAAAAAATACTTAGCCTAATATCCTCGAAAGAATGTTCCTTTTCAGCTTTCATAGAAAAAATCATGTAAAGGAAACTATGTGTCAAACAAACTAGAAAATGAGGTGCAAACCCTTTATCATGAACATCCCCTGGTTCATATGCAAAGTCCAACATCTCAATATGTTTGAAAATAATTCTAATGAATTTCTTTTCAGTTATTTTAAAATAGAATTAGAGAATTAATCCTTTGATCAACGTAGTGATTTCTTACCTAGCTTCATAAGGATCATTATTCCATAACTCCTTTAACTGAGTACTTTCAATGGATTTTTTTGGGGTGTATGTTAAGAAAAAAAATCCAAAATTCAACATTGTCTCAGTTAATAAGATGATGGAATAATAAATTCTAAGTGATTAGAAGACCTTTGAGGATATCAAATATAACCTAATTCTTACGTCCATAGGCCAAGTCTTAGGAAGGATTGAGAGAGTCTTAAGCCCCCTAGTAGACAAACGATCCAACGCAATATAAATTATTAGAACATATTTCCTTTCTAAATTATAATTTTATAAGTGCACAAAAAGAATATTTTATTAGTTTCCTTAGAGAAAATTCTTGTAGAGACATTTCGAATTGATATTAATAAGCCCAAATTACAAATGACTAGCTAATTCCTCAAATAAATTGGCTATGAGAAGGTTAGTCAAGATTCATATTACTTTTATTTTCTTCTTAAAATAATTGATAATAGATGGAGATAAGGTAGTTCAATATTTATCCAAGCTCTTTAACGGGCCAACATTTGTATTCTTACTCTTTTTATTTTGCATCCTAGATATGGCCATCTCTCATTTCATTAGATATTTGCAAATAAATTTCTTTCTGGACTATTTATTTTCCTTTCGCTACGTGGAAGGAATACTATAAAATTATTTAATAACCATTTGGTCCATAAACGAATAGTGATGGCTAGATAACACATGAACTTCTGCCTTAGTGCATATAAAATTAAGGGTTCACTCACCGATGGTGTCAGTTTATCTATTTTCTTCATAGTTAATTTGATGGGAAGGATCGTTGGATATAGATCCATACAAAATCAATCAAAATTGGACCAATAGGAATAATGTTAAAGAAACAATGGCAAAGAGGTTAGATACTATTTTTTCTTTGAAATATTTTCTTGAAGAGGCACTAAAATTTGATAGTGAGTTTACATTAGCATTATGACCAGGGGTGATAATTGATCAAAATCCAATGATTATGGAGATCCCACATACATAAGGGAAGTCATCCAACCCTTTAGAGATAAACCTTGAATGGTCGATGGAAGAGGACATTATGAGAAAAATCAAATATTCTTGGAAACCCTTTGAAGAATCTCTTATTGTATCAACAACTATGTGATTCTCCCAAAACTTGAAAAATTTCAAGTAAGTGGTAATATTATAGCCTAGGCAGAACAAAAATAATGATATATATTCAAGGAAGGTTGAAGATGTTTTATTCTCTAGATATATTAGGGATGGATTTAGGTTTTGAAGAAAAGTCAATAAACTACGAAAAACTAGCTGGAGTGAAGAACAAGACAAATGTATTGTTACAAAGAGAAAAAATGGTGTCTAAAAAGTAGGCAAATATGGCTTGAGGAAAGTGGCGATAATACAAAATGTTTCCGTATATTTTCCAACTATAGGGAAAACATAATGCAAGATTGAGAAAGGGAATGGATCTTAGGATATGACTTGTGGATTTCTTTTAAATCACATTTAAAAGGGTACATTGTTTTGAATCCATATTCAAATATCTTTCTTTTGAAACCAACATGTAAATTATCCATTTATTTAGCTTGTTCCCTATATTCATCAAACTAGATGATAATCAAGCTTTTATGGAAGTGGTGGGGAATAAGGAGCTTCTTGGAACCCTCCAAAGATTCTCGAAGGACAAGAATCTTAGGAAAGATGGTGTCCCTATCAAATTATCTCTTTTGTTATGATTTTATTGAATAATATCTTAAAAGAGTAATAAATTCCCTAACATTCCTAAGAGAAATGTTGGCAACCATCAATACTACTGTTAAAAAAATTAACCCAAAGTTTGATAATGCATCTTGTTATGAAAACCTTCACCCAATCCCCTTATGCAATTGCATTTACAAATAATCTAGACAATTATCACAAGTAAGATAAAAGTATATCCTTTATTGTCACTTCTCTCCTAAGTAGTTCGAATTCATATAAGGGAAACAAATCTATGAGGTAGTGCATGTTTATCAAAGTATTCTACGGTTGACAAAGAATGATAATTTAAAGGTAATGATTATAAAAGTATACCTTCTAGTATAGGCATAAATATTTATCAATTTAATCTTTTTCAAAATTCCTATTGATGGAATCATCCTCATCCTCATACCCACACCCCAACCTTTCTTCAAAATAAAAATTATAATTAGGTATGGATTTCAACTATTCCCACTTCTCTTTGTTCTAGAAATATAAGGTCTCAGTAGATTCATTAAGGCATCCTCAACAAGTGGAAACATCAAAAATATTCTCATAGGAAACTCTTGGATATCATCTATCATTTATTTTTTCAAGATGATATCATTCTTTTTTATAATGACACCAAAATAATTCTTGACATGAAAGAGATTTTGGATCTCTTCTATCAAGCCATTGTACGAAATATCATTCTAACTATATCAATGATTTCTTTATGGGGTCATTTGGAGGAAAAGAAATTATATATCTCCTTTGCTTTTTCCTTTCCTATAGCGAATATTTATGCTAGCTTCAAATATGTATGTTTGAATTTAAGGTCCAAAATGTATCTACAAATGTGACTATGAGTGGCTAATTATGAAGGTTCAGAAAAAAAATCATCACCTAGTGAAAAAATGGATTTCCCACAAAGGAATATTGATTCTAGTTAACTTAATCCTCAACGATGTCCTAGCCTACTTGGTAATCCAGTTTCCAAATCTCATAATGTTCCTTAGAGTGGAGTAAGTATTTATTTTATCATTTCGTTTATGCATGTGGGTGAGTGAGAGTGAGAGGGAGAGAGAGATAGAGAAGAATGGTTTTAGTATCCTCGAGAAAAATTCCAATTCCAAAATACTGAGGCAGTTGGGGTCTAAAAATGATTTGCAACTTCTTCATGGAAATTATTAGAAAATAACCTTTTGGATTCTTTTAGGTTTGTCTAAGCAAAGATAAGGAATTATTACCAAATTTTATAATAAATTGTGTTAGAAATCCAAATTATTGGAAAATGGTTGGTATGGAATGTTGGGAAGGGAGCTAAAGCTTAGGTAGGGATGGGTGTAATGGATTTAAAGAAAATAATCTTTCAAATTGTATCCTCGTTCACATATGATCTGAAATTATAATTCTATTACACTTTAAGGCATATTTGAAGGGGACCCTCTGATAATAAACCACAACAACGATGGGTCACTTCAAGGGAAAAATATCTCATGAAAGAGTATGAGGATATTTGGGAGGCCTATATTGATAGCCTTACAAAATTATTTATCATTTTGACTAAACAATAAGGTGAGATTAATTGTTCCCTAAATCCTTCTGGGAGAAACAAACCAAATATCGATTATAATTCTCTTGTATCAAAAGGTAATTAAAACCCACCAACCAAGTGGGTGAAACCAATAGGGAAGTTTATTTTTTAAAGTAAATCCAAAATATTCATGTGGGTCCTTTTGAATATTATAAACTTTAACTCGAGGCAGGGTATAGAAAATAAGCTTTGAAATCCCTGTTAAATATTTTTCCTTTCGATATTATATAGAATTCATTTTTTTATCTCATCATATTTTCTCCATAATTGCAAAAAGTACAAGAAGAGATAGAGGAATTATTAGGCCATCATAACATTTGTAAATGGAATACAACTGAAGAAGCTTTTAGGAGATGTTGTTAGAGTAAGGAGGCATAAAGTTGTAATGCCCTCATAATCACTTATGCTCAGAAATTGTATTGGCCCAAAACCCTAATCATTTTGAGGGAGTTTGCCACTATCCCTCTCAAAGGTTCCACCAAAAGTCTACAAATCTTCTATCATTCCCCAAAATCTCAAATATTCCTCCAAAACAATTCACAGTAGGACTCATAGATAAAGAAATCATTTGGCTAGTTTTGATGGAGCATCATATTGAACTCCTAAGAGAGGTAAGGCAAGGGGAATTGTATTTTTTTCCCAATCCATAACACCTCATTAAAAAACGGAATTATTCTTGTAAAAAACAAATTTTGGGAATTTGTAACTCTCAAATTGGTTATAATTCTATTTCAACAAGGAGTTATATAAATTCAAATCTTTGGAGACTCGATCTATTCAATGAATTGATGAAAGGAGACTTCCCTTGACAAATTACTCTCTACAAATGTTATTTTGTGGAATAAAAAAATTTCAATTAATGTCTTCCCATCACTTATTCTCATGCTTACAGGCCCACAAAATCAAGGAAGTTGATAGGCTACCCAAAGAATGATTGAATTTTGAAGTGTGCACATGGGAAATCCTCGAATCCACTCAAGGACACTCTTCTTCATAATTTCATAAAAATTGGTTTTAAGTTCATGCCTAACTTGGATGTTATAAAACAATAGTAGCTTGAAAAACAATTCTTTGAATCTTTGTGCAAGACTATAATTATAATTTTGAGGAATATTAGAGCTATAACTTTTTTAAAAATCCTTGTAAAAGTATAGGTTGTTGACATAAGCAATAAAAGACATTTGAATATATATGCAAATGAGAAAGCTCTCCATTGTTTGTATATTTTGAAAGAATGGAGGAAGCTATCAATGATTCGTTAATTATGTTGTATTTAGCCTCATGATTTAGTTTCCAATCCTCTTAACATTTGTTATTATAATTTTATGAATTTAAAGAAAATTTCTTGACACATGCATATGCATGTGCATGTGTGAGAGAGAGAGAGAGTATTTATATATGTCCTTGATTTAGAGAGAGAGAGAGAGTATTTATATATGTCTTAGATTTACAAGACAAGCATTTTGTTTAAGAAACCACAATGTAGGGTTTGGTAAGCTATCAATTTCACCCATATTAGGCCACAACAACCTTTAACATAGTTATATTTTTAACTATCTACTTTTAGCTACTGTAAAAAATTTAACCTAGATTCCCATATAAAATGAGGCAATTCCAATTTTCTATTAAGATTGAAGTAATATTATATTTAATTTTGATTGGAAAATAATTCGTATTTTTAATGTAAACATGTAAGATTAATTATTTTATATTTATTAAATATATTTTAATTACAATTCACATCATTTAATATGGAAAAAATTTATAATATATAAAAAATTGATATTGTTATGAAATAAATGTTAACTGATAAAATAGGAAGGAAAAACATAACAATAAATTTTTTTAGAAAGAAAACGATTAAATGTTTATATGTTATATAGAAAATTTACGTTAATATTAGGTTGAGTTGTTTCTAGTATTTATGAAAATTATTTTTATAAAGTAAAACAAAATTTGATTTTATTTTAAATTTTAAAAAATTATTGAAATTATAAAAATAATTTATTATTAACAATAAATTATAAAATATAGAAATTGAAAATATATAGTAATTTTAATATATATTTTTTTATAAAAAAAATTCATAATTTAATTATAATTATTATATTTATTTTTTAAATAGAATTATAAGATTTTTTCTAAGAATTTAATAAGCTACATTTTATGTGTTTCGCTAGAGATTAAATTGAAGTGATTTTAATACATTCATTTTATATATAGGCCAAAGTTTAATCTTATCTTCCATACTCTTAAAGATAAGGATAAAGATATGTGTATATCTTCACCTTCAAATTTAATTTTTATGATAGTGATGAAGGTGAGGTTGGTTATGTGTCCTTTACTTTCATTTATACATTTTCATCTCTTGTAGCTAAATTGTACATTTTTAAGCAGACCCCACCCAAATGAGCATTGGAATATGACACTCTCATCCCATATGTGCTATTCCATCTCCATGAGATTGGTTGGATATGAGGGTGGAGATGGGGATGGCCATGGGTATGAGAGTGTTTAAATGTAATTGCAAAATAGCGTAGCTAGCCTCCACCTTCACCATGATGAATAAGATTGGGTGTAGAGGTTGAGGATATCTGGTCATTTTCATGTAATTGCAAAATAGCGTAGCTAGCCTCCACCTTCACCATCATGAATAAGATTGGGTGTAGAGGTTGAGGATATCTGGTCATTTTCACGTACAATTACACATTTCTGTACTTATGCATCATTGTAGTTTAAGGGTACACATTTCTGTACTTATGCATCATTGTAGTTAAATGAGGGAGTTAATGACTGTGGTCAAAGAGTGAAAATGGAAATATATGTCTCACTCTACTCATAGTCATGTCATATTAAGAATAAAAGTGAAAAATTATATTTTATATGTAAAACTGATAAAAACGTATTCACATTCTCATAATATATCATTACTACCAATTTATAAAATTAAATATATAAATAAATATACATACTTTTATCTCACATTTAAGTTGATAATCCACACTCTAACCTTATCCTCATACTCAAAAGAGTGAAAATATTCTTTTTTTACTTCATAAATTTGCTACTACCTCATCATATTATGAATGTGCAAACAAAAATATACAACCTTATCTCACATACAAATCCACTATACAATCATATCTCACATACAAATCCACTATACACCAATGTTATGCTCTGAACCCAAATTAATAAAGCTAAAAGTGAAAATGTCCATTTACATTTGCAAAAAGATTAACCTAAAGTTATTTATAAAGATACAGTAGTGAATGCATTTGAATTTGCATAACTTTCTTCTTATCCCCGCCTTACATAAATTTACATTTAAAAAAACAAATTAAAAATTATGCAATACGTATAAAAATATTATATAAACTAATAAAAATAAACCAATCTCCCACGTAAATAAGCAGGGATTTTTCCATCTTCTCTCTTTGATGTCATGTAAAAAGAAGGCCAACAGGCTGGGGAATAATAATGTTTGACAAGAGGGATCGCTGTGATGGCAGTATCATGTCCTCCTATAAAGCACGCCGACTAACTTATTCCCGCTAATTATCAACCAAATTAGCCGACTAACTTATTCCCGCTAATTATCAACCAAATTAGCTTCGATGAAAGTGCTCGACGCTGACTTCTGACGGTTTTGATGGGATAGCACTTTTGTTTGTCCCCAATTAATTTCTTCAAATATTCCTAAATCTCCGGTCAGCTGTTTTTCATAAAGTTGCAGTGCAGGATTATATTTCTGTTTCAAGCATCGCTTATCACATTCATAACTGTGCCTTCGATTTCGTTGTCAGCCGTTTTTTTGTAGGAGCCAGATCTTCTCTTATGATATTTGACCGGGCTTTGTTAAGCATCGCTTATCACATTCATAACTGTGCCTTCCGATTTCGTTGTCAGCCGTTTTTTGTACAGTTGAATAGTAGGAGCTAGATCTTCTCTTATGATATTTGACCGGGCTTTGTTTCGTTTACGAGCGAGGGATTCCTAAGAGATCTCAATTATTTCTTGATGCAGCCATATGGCCGCAAAAACCAAATTAATGCTTCACTACTTTATTCATCACTGTATGACCTTGTTTTTACTTGCCCCAATACAGTTTTTCAGCGAAATCGATGAAATATCTCATCCCGGACATATTATTATGAAAATTTGGTAGGGTAATAAATATCATCGTAGTTCCCACACTGTCCATGCATGTCATTTTTTCCTGTCAAGCATCATGTATCCCAATTCTTTCCGAGAATGAAATCGCTGCCATAACCAAATATTAAAAGGGCGTGATTCATTCGATACCCACAGTCTCCGGACATAATGCCGCCTTTGTAAAAGTTAAAATATTCACAGGAGGAATCGATTCCCGCACTGACGGGCTGAGTAGCCACCGCTTGTGAAAGGCCATCGAAGCCGGTAATCGAAGCCTCGTAGCCATCAATCGCTACAACGTTGTGGCTCGAATTTTCCTCATCCCATGTTTGGTCTCGGCCCTGGTAAGGGTAATCTGATTTTGTATTAATTCCCCCATTAGCAATAATGAATTTGAATTCTTCGCTCACGGTTCCCGATTGGCAACAGTTGTTTTGAGGTTTGTTACAATTGATAAGATGTTGCTCGGAAACATCTAACTTCAACAAAATTCGAACTCTCTAACAATGATTTCAGGCAGATATGGCATCATTAATAGCGACTGCAATTAACTCCGGGCTGATCCCTCCGCCATTACAATAAGAATCTCTACTTGCCTTACAAACAGATTCTTAAACAAACATCTCAACGCTGATTCTTCCAAACGAAACTTCCACTTGCTTATGAAGAATTCCAATCCTAGCTACAATTGCTTCAATAATGGAATTTTAGTGATCCAAGAGCTCAATACAATTGCTTCAATAATGGAATTTTAGTGCTCCAAGAGCTAAATACTAGTTCATGGATCCACAAATGTTCAATTAACCCTAATGGAGAGAATTTTCTGACTCGTTCCAAGCACAATACTATAAATGTGTTAGGAAAACCTGCACAGATGAATTTTGCTAATAAAGGTTGAACACACAGCTTTGCAAAGCAAAAACACTAAAAGAAAATCGAAAAAAAAAAAGAATGATTCATTAGAAAATAGGTTACAATGCTCATGATATAGCATTAGTGGGTGAAGATCCCAAGGTAATGTACCATAGTGGTGATCAATGAGAAGACTCAACACCTACAACAAGTTCAGGAGATAACTAACTAGTTGCGGAGTGAAAGGAGGAGCAAGTCAGGGAGTAAATCATGCAGAGGAACTAACCAGTTGCAGAGTTAAAGAAGGAGCAAATCAAGGAGTAAATCATACAAAAGGAATCTTGCATGTAGTCCAATGCTCTAACTAAGAGTCCATATGTAGGTGTGTAGTAGTTCCAACACCCCCGCTAAACACCACTATGGGGAAAAATAGAAAATGGGCCCTCGCAACTAAGGCCAAAGGTCACCCAAAATACAGTGGAACTTGTACTAAAATTGAGGAAAGAGGGAAAACCGCGTGGGAAAAATCCCCCCTCAAAATACAATGTAATCAAAAGAAAAGAATAGGAAAAGTCAGTTGCTAAGAAACTCTGTCCTTCACTCCAAGACGATCGTGCAGAGAGCGAAACTTATGTTTAGTGAATGTCTTCGTGAAGATGTCTGCAGTCTTTTTTGCTGAGAGACAGAACTGCAAATCAATGACCCGATCATGTACTGAGTCTCTGATGTAGTGCATATGGACCTCTATGTGCTTCGCCTCCTGCCGCTATACTGGATCCCTCCAAAATTTGAGAGTTCTTTGGTTTGTCACACCAGATGACAATGGGCTGGTGGAGTTGGATGCCCAACTCAGTGAGGAAGTGCTGTAGCCACAGAGCTTGAATGATGATGTTGACTACTCCTTTATACTCAGCACTCAGCTAAAGAGAGAGCAATAGCAGCTTGCTCGACCAACAGATAGAGCCAGATCTTAGACTAAGTGAATATCCGGAGGTGGACTGGCAATCAATGTTGTCTCTCGCCTAATCAGAATATGTGAAGCCAAGGAGATTCAATGCAGTTCCTACTGCATAGTGAATCCCGAAGGTGATGGTGCCCTGCACATATCAGAGGATGCGCTTGGCATCATTCCAGTGTGGCTCATGCGGCTTCTGCATGTATCTATAAAATGCCCCTACTATATATGAGAGATCTAGTCTAGAGTGGGTGAGGTACAGTAAGCTCCCCACTAGCTGTCGATAGAGAGTGCTGTCAACTAATGGAGTGTCACCTCCATCCTCAAGGCGGACCCCAGACAAGAAAGGAGTCGGTGCTCGCTTGTAGTCAGTCATGCGAAATCTCTCAAGGAGATCCCATGCATACTTAGTGTGAGAGAGTTCAATGCTTGTGGCATCCTGGCTAATCTCAAGACCAAGAAATAAGTGTAATGGACCCATGTCCATCATCAAGAACATATCATGCAAGGCCCTCTTGATTGTAGTAATGGCTGAAGCCGAGCTGCCGATGATTAGCAGATCATACACATACAAAACTAAGATAGGAAGAGAATCATGTGTCCTGAGCATGTAAACATTTGGATCAGACTTACATCTTTCAAAGTTTTGTGATAAGAGAAAAGAATCCATCTTCGCATACCAAGCTCTCGGGGCCTGCTTAAGGCCGTAGAGAGATTTCTTCAGTCTGCAAACCAAAGATGAATCTTGAATGAAACCATGTGGCTGCTCCATGAGAATCTCCTCTGATAGGTCTCCGTGAAGAAAGGCATTCTTCACATCCATCTGATGTACTTCCCTTCCTTGGGCAGCCGCAATGGCAAGTGTAAGGAGTATGGAATCCATCTTTGCTACTGCAGCAAAGGTCTGATCATAATCAATGCCATGCACTTGTTGGAAGCCTTTAGCTACCAGCCTTGCTTTCCATTTGGTGATTTTCCCATCTGCAGCACTCTTGGTCCTGTAGACCCATTTGCATTGGACAAGTTTCCTTCCTGAAGGAAGGGGGACCAGATCCCAAGTCTGGTTCTCGAGGAGGGAGTTATATTCCTCCTCCATAGCGGACTCCGAAGATGGATGCCCAACAGCCTCAGTATAAGATTGTGGATCAGAAGACTGAACCAAATGACAATGCCAGGATGGCGATGGTTCAGTGGTAGTGAGGATAAGAGGAGGCTCAATAAACTCTGAGCTAGTCCTCTACAGATTAGAATTATCCCCCACAAGACCATTTCTAGCTACTGGTTTGTCTTGTGTATATATCTCACGTAAGCTCATTGTTCTCTGATTTATGACCGGGCAATATGATTCATTGTTGGAAGCTTGATCTAGACTTAGATGTGGATTGTCATTTGCATGCACTAGATTTGTATCTGAAGACTCTGTCTTTGCATCTGCATGCTCTCCCTGAGCATCTGCATGCTCTGTATCTGCATCTGAGTGTACTAAGTCATAATCTCGGACATGAGGTAGATAAAAGGTGTCTGCATGCGGAAATTGAGGTGAATTCGAGAGACTTTCCTTAAATTTGAAACTTCGCTCAATGATGAGCTTGCCCGTAGAGGAAATCAGGAGCCGGTATCCCTTCACACCATCAAGGTATCCAACAAAGATGCAGTCAATTCTCTATGGATCAAGAGCTTTCCTCTTTTGAGAGGGGATCCTAGCCCATGCTTGGGAGCTGAAAACACACAAGTGGGTGACCTCCGGTTTAGTGTTGCTCCAAGCCTCAAAGGGGGTCTGATCCTTGACAGACCTATGAGGAGATCTCTTTTGGATGTAGTTAGCACAATTAAGTGCTTCAGCCCATAGCTTATGAGGTAGTGACTTAGCATGCAACATGCAGGAAGCCATCTCTTTGAGAGATCGGTTCTTTCTCTTAGTAACTTTGTTTTGCTGCGGAGTGTATGGAACTGTGTACTACAACTGTATGTCGAACTGAAGGCAAAGGTTCTGAAGTGCTGCGTTAACATATTCCCCCCCATCTTTTGTACAGAGGGCAATGATCTTTCTCTCCAACTATGTCTCAACTAGTGCTTTGAAATCTTCAAAGTGCGCAAAAACTTTAGATTTGGGCTTGAGAAGATACACCCAAGTATACCGTGAGAAATCATTAATAAATGTAAGCACATACCTTTCTTTGTTGATGGAAGGATGAGGAAAAGGCCCCATGAGATCACTATGGATCAAATCTAGACGAGAGGATGCTCTGTGAGTCTTCCCGGTGTCAAACTATTCTCTGGGATGTTTGCCAAGGACACACCCTTCACAAACTCCTTTGGAGAAACTGATATTTGGCAAGCCTTCCACCATCTCATTCTTGCTTAGCTGTTGCATATACCTATAATTTAAGTGACCAAACCTCTCATGCCAAAGTCTACTACTATCATCAGCATCTGTAAGCAATAAGGAGGATTTAGATTCAATAAATTCAGAAAATGTATACAGTCTGGCTCCATTATTTACCTCACTAGTTGCAATTTTGGAGCTGCTATGTAGATCATATATGTTCACTGCATCTGGAGTGAATTCCACTCTCTTTCTAGTGCCAGAATGACTGATCTGATAAACTGAAAGCAGGTTTACCGAAAGTTTTAGAACATGAAGCACATCTTCAAAGCTTCTGTGTAAAAGTTCCACTCTACCTTTTCTGGTGACCTCAATAGATGAGTCATCTTCCATGAGGATGGGAGGTCCTTTGCATGCATCCAAAGAGGAATAGACTTCCTTTGCAGCAACCATATGATGTGATGCACCAGAATCTACAATCCATGCATCACGAGAAGAATTAATTACAACTAAAGCATGAAAATTGTTACCTTTCCCGTGTGGCCGATCCTCAGTTTTATTCTTAGCACCCTAAGGGATGTGGTCCCCAATGTTGTGCTTCTGAAGGATTTCTGCCATTTGGTCAAGTTGTTTCTTCATGCAAGAGAATTTTGGATGGAATCCTCTTTGACAGTAGGTTCATCTGTTTCCTTTCTTCTCTTTCTAATTTCTCGAGTCGGAGGAGTCATTGAAGGGCTTGGTGTACCCTTCCTTATTTGGATGCGAATGCACTTTTCCCTTGTCTTTTTGTTGCTGATTTTTCTGATTTGAATAAGATCTATGATTTTTATTGTGGCTTCCATGATGCACAACAAGTGCATGAGCTTTTGGAGGTTTGATTTTCCCCATGCTAATGAGTTTATCTTGCTCAAAAAATAAGGGACTCCATAAATTCTTTGAGAGAAGGCACAGTGTAGGATTTACCTGTTGCGAGCCTTACTGAATGAAATGTAGACACAAAGACCGAGTATTCTGGTCTGAGCTTTGACATAATAGAGAGGACTTGGCAACTATCCTCCTTGGATTTGTCAGTTCCACAACCCTTGAGTTGTAGAAATAAATCATTATATTTGGTGAAGAAGTCTTGAATTCTGTCATAGTTCCATGGATCCAATGACAACAACTCCACTTCGAGCAAATGTCCTTTCATTTTATCCTGTTTCCCGTAGAGATCTTCAACCTTTTCCCAAATCTCATAGGGAGTATTGCAGTCAGATAGATGAAACTACAACTCTGGGGAGATGCACATGCATATGGATCCGTGGGCCTCATCCATGTCGTTGAGGTACCTTGATTTCTCTATGGCTGAAGTGGGTTCCACTTCTACAGCCATGGTAATCTTGTACAACCCTTTTTGATGAACATATCGAGCCATTTGGTCCTTCCATTCGTGATAGTTGTACGGTGTTAGGATCGATGCTTTGGAAAACTCCATTTTCTATCGATCTTCGATCTCCAAGCTGTAATACCTGCAAAATAAAGTACTGGTGCACCTTTTATCTAGCAACCGGTGGGCTCTGATACCATGTAAATGTGTTAGAAAACCTACACAGATGAATCTAGCAAGTAAAGGTTGAACACACAGCTTTGAAGAGCAAAAACACTAAAAGAAAATCGAAAGAAGAAAAGAATGATTCATTAGAAAATAGGTTACAATGCTCATGATATAGCATTACTGGGTGAAGATCCCAAGGTAATGCATAATAGTGGTTATCAGTGAGAAGACTCAGCAGCTACAACAAGTTTCGGAGATAACTAGCCAGTTACGGAGTGAAAGAAGGAGCAAATCAAGGAGTAAATCATGCAGAGGAACTAACCAGTTGCGGAGTTAAAGAAGGAGCAAATCAAGGACAAAATCATGCAAAAGGAATCTTGCATGTAGTCTGATGCTCTAACTAAGAGTCCGCATGTAGGTGTGTAGTAGTTCCCACAAATACTTCGAAGGAAAGCCATCAACAATGATACAGTTGGAGATTTCATTTCACCATTTAAACGTTGGTCATGTTCTCATTCCTTAGTCTACACACTCCAACGATTCCACAAACAAACCCATATTCGTTGACCTTTGACATCAGATCCCAACACTTCAAGAATGAATCTAAATCCCAAGAACCAGTTCAATTTCCACCTCTGTGTACAAACGAATTTCCCACAAAATATCCAACCATAGATCATTTCATATAAGTTCAACACTCTCATTATCCTTCATAAACAGTTGACTGAATGCACTAACTACCCATTTGTTGCTCAAAGATTCAATTCCCTATTCGCTTCTGTGTCTGGGTCAAGATTCATCATACCACATACACTGTTTTTTTGTATTTTCATTAATAGAACAGAATATAACCACATAGATAGGCTAGTACCCATACTAGGCCCAATTTACAGGCCTGGGCCAACCCTCTGAATGCTTCAAATGTTTACCATATATACAAAGAGAAATCTGAACTAATTTAAGTTCAAATCTAACAATCTTTCAATTATATCCTAAAAATCCTAAAAATCTATTTTTAACTCCACAGAATCTTATTCTAGGATCTCCTAATCTCTAAGATTTTTATGAGATTTTTACAAGACTAATATCTTTGTATTATGTATATTAAAACCTCACACATATATTTCTCACTCAACTTATTAAAATATACAAATTTCCTATTAATAAATTAAATTCTTCATGAAACATTAGACCCCATAAGTCAACTATAATATAATGATTTTTCTAGCATGATGCTCCTACATCAGACTCCCAAAGTCAAAAGAAATCATGTGTCCCCAATCGTTGTCCCCCTGAATCCCAGACTTTGTTTTGCAGTGATCTCTTTGCTTCATTTAGTTGTTGTTCCTATATTCCTCTGCATTTTCTTGCTGCTCCTGGTTTCCATATTTTAGTTTGTAAAGCACTATTGAGTTTTCCTTCAACATTTGTTACAATCCAGTGTTTCATATAGCTGATTGTTTGTCTTCTCTTTATGCTGCCTCTTTCCTTATGTTTTTTCCTCATAAGCTTCATAAAATTTTCTATTTCACTATCGAGATTACTTTATTGTTGTTGTCTTTTCCTTTGTGTAAGAGTTTCAAAACTCTTGTTGTCTTTGTTTTCTTCTCCACGTCGTTCAAAGATGCATAAGATATTTGAATGTCTTATTCTATGCTTTTCCATGACAGTTAGCAATGTCACATATCCCAGCAATCTTGCATTGCATGAGATCTTCTTTTATTTTGTCAACATTTTCTTCCAGCTATTGATTATAATTCCACTCTCCTTCATATTTATTGACTTTAAAAGCAAAAACTTATTCATCCTCATATTGCATTTGGACTTCACTCTTACTTTCAAAATATAAGATGTCCTCCATCTCCATTATTTCAGCCTCGTGTGTATCTTCTTCATCACCTACAAGCATACTATTATCTTCACATTTAAAAGTCATCTCAGTCTCCTTAGATGTTATAAGCATCTCTTCTCCCTTGGCTATAATTTCTTCTTCACTTTTTGGCTCTCTCAACAATTCTTCTAGCATTCTAATCTCTTCTTTACACTTAAAAAGTATGTAGTCATCTCTGGCTTTTCTCATAACAGTATCCAACGACTGTTCTTCTTTTTGGTTTCCCTTGCTGGCCAATTTCTCTTTGTGTACTACATTAACAACCTCCACTAGTTGCCTTTGTGCACTCTTATCTTCCTTGGAGATGAAATGTTTAGCTAGATTTCCTATACAACGCATTTTTGTCTCACTCTTGTTATAACAAAATGTTTTTTTCCATTTTCTTTCCTAAGATATTGCAATCCATATTCCTCCTTCAGAGAACTTACTGTGTTCTTCATTTGTACTTTCAGCAAGCATGTCCTCAAGCCCTTTTTCCTCCATGACAGTTCCAATTGGTTGTCTTTTTCTTTTATTAAAACACCATGCATTCACACTATTCATTAGTACTAAAAATATAGGGCTTCATGCTTATATTTGATGTCTTGACCACCAAATATTCGGGTTAGTCTAAACTTGTCAAATAGCTCACAAGATCTTCATCTTGTCCTTCCTTCAAATCTTAACTTTCTTCATCAAAGAAAATACCTTGCTCAAGTTTACAAAAGTAAACTTCTTCTGGTTGCTTTTGGCTACCAATATAAGTCAAACTCCCTCTACTTACAACAATAGCAGTATGTTAAAAAGTAATATTTTCCTCCAACTGTGTATGAGCTTCCTCATGAGACCTAACTACCTAATCCTTCTTCTTTAAAACAAGAATTTAGATTATGTCTCCCCTCTTCCTCTTCTTTGACAATACCCAAAGATTATCCAACATCATGTATTACTCCTATAAACATACACAAATTTTTTATTTCAAAATCATAAGGCTCAGTAGCATCAATTGATGGTTCAAACATCATTGCTCCATCTTCATGTTCACAAGGAACTTGTTATTCTCCAACAACTTTCTTTTGATGTAGTTCAACTCCTTTGAGATTCTCCAACCTCAATTGAACATCCATTATGTGCTCAAGCTTCCTAAGCTCTTCTATTAACTGAGTATTCACCTGATGCTCTCTCTTTTCTTGTAGCCTATACCATTTTACCTTATTTCTCATTATATAACCATAACTCTAGTTTTCTTTAATCCTCTGGAACAACTCCATCAAGAAACTAAGATGGATTCTTACCTCAGCCTTTTCCTTGTCATGCTTTTCATCATTCATTTTCCTTCCCATGCCATTTGCTTTGCCATCTTATTTCTCTCTTCTCCTGTTGTGGCTTCTCTCTGAACCTCTGCTATGACTATCAATATTCATCTTCTTTATCTCCATGTGTTTCCTCACATTTACTATGAGGTTCATTAAGCCTCTGCAATAGCAGTTCTCTTTCCCCCTACTACAACTACCTCACCAGGCTTCTACTTGGTACTTAGTCTTTTGGTAATACTGGTTCTCGATCTGGAACCTTCTAAGCTTTCTTCTCTACTCCTTCTAGGCTTCTACACTCAACTCATCTTCTCTTGAGAACATTTAACCATTCTCTTATATTCAAATCCTCAGTTGGAACAATCACAATCTGCCACATTGTTCTTTCTCAAGAAATCTTCGTCGCTTCTTTCATCATTGCTTCAACGATGTGATCTACTTGCTGAGATACTCCTCAACTGCTGCTATCTACACTTCAAACAATGTTAGAAATAAATTCCATTAACATATCAAATCTTAACAGACCTGTTCCTAGCTATCAAGATTTCAAAATCTTTCTATTGCCAAACTTTCATGGCCACATTAAAATGCTTTTTCTCAGCTTCCATCTCTCGCTGATCTAACCCCTTTCTCTTGCATGTAACTACCTCTCCCAAAGTTTCTTTCCTTCTTATCAAGAACTTCCTTGTCCTCCTTAATCTCTAAGCTTATTTTGCACATAAACTCTTTTAACTCACAAAACCTCCTCTACAAATCTCATGTCTGTCTTCTCTCTCCAAAAGAGCATTCCTTGCTCTAATATCAAATGATGCAGCCATATGGCCACAAAACCAAATTAATGCTTCACTATTTTATTCATCAATGTATGACCTTGCCTTTCCTCACCTTTACTTGCCCCAATACCTTTTCTGAGTGAAATCAATGCAATGTCTCATCCTGGACATATTATTATGAAGATTTGGTAGGGTAATAAATATCATCATAGATTCCACACTGTCCATGGATGCTAGTTTTTCCTGTCAAGCAAGATGTATCCCAATTCTTTCTGAGAATGAAATCACTGCCATAAAAACACTAAAAGGGCATGATTCATTTCATACCCGCAGTCTCCGGACAAAATGATACCTTTGTAAAACTTGAAATGTTCACCGGATGGATCGATTCCTGCACTGACATGCAGAGTACCCACCACTTGTAAAAGGCTATCAAGGCTGGTAACTGAAGCTTCGTACCCATCAATCGCTACAATGTTGTGGCTTGATTTTTCTTCATCCCATGTTTGGCCTTGACCCTAGTAAGGGCAATCTGATCTTGTATCAATTCCCCCATTATAAATAATGAATTTGAATCACTCGCTCACAGTTCCTGGTTGCAAACCATTGTTTTGAGGTTTGTTACAATTGATAAGCTGTTGCTCAGAAACATCTAAATTCAACAAAATTTGAACTCTCTAACAATGATTTCAGGGAGATATGGCATCATCAATAGCAACTACAACTAACTCCACATTGATCCATCCACCATCATCATAAGGATCTCAACTTATATCTACGTCTTACACATAGATTCCTAAACAAACATCTCAACACTGATTACTGCAAATGAAACTTCAACTTGATTATGAAGAATTCTAATCTTTCCTACGACTGCTTCAATAATGGAATTAATCTAGATATAAAAAATGGAATCTTAGTGCTCTAAGAGCTTAATACTAGTTCATTGATCCACAAATGTTCAATTAACCCCAATGCAGAGAATTTTCTGACTCGTTCCAAGCACAATGCCTCGAAGGCAAGCCATTAACAATGATCCAACTCACGATTTCATTTCACCATTTAAACATTGGCCATGTTCTCATTCCTTTGTCTACACACTCCAACGATTGCACAAACAAACCCATATTCGTCGACCTTTCACATTAGATCCCAACACTCTGATAATGAATCTAAATCCAAAGAACCAGTTCAATTTCCACCTCTCAGTATAAATGAATTTCCCACAAAATATCCAAATTAGGGTTTCAAGACGATAGATCATTTCATTATAAGTTCAACACTCTCATTATCGTTCATACACAATTGATTGAATGCACTAACTACCCATTCATTGATCAATGATACAATTCCAAATTCACTTCCATGTCCATTCACTTCCATGTCAAGGTTCATCATACCACGCACACTCATAAGGCCCAATTTACATCCCCAGGCCAACCCTCCTGAATGCTTGCAATGTTTACAATATATAGAAAGAGAAATCTGAACTAATTTAATTCAGATCCAACAATCTCTCAATCATATCCTAAAAAGCCTCTAAATCCATTTTTAACTCAACTGAATCCTTTTATACCATCTCCTAATCCCTAATTTCTTGATGAGATCTTTACAAGTCTAATATCTATCGTATTCTCAATTATTTGAAAATATTTACATGAAAATATCACACATATATTTATCACTCAAATTATTAAAATATACAAATTTCCTATTAATAAATTAAATTCTTCATGAAACATTAGACCCCTAAGTCAACCATAATACAATGATTTTTCTACCATGATGCTCCTGCATCATTTCTTTAAATAGCATTGTGATCATTAGATATTTATAAGCTTTGAATTCAGGATCATCTCTTTTACTGAGATTGAACTGATCGAAAACTATTCTAGTTGCAAATGACCCCAAACCCAATTGGTGATCATTGGCAAGGCTTCCTTTATTTTCAAAAGTCTGTTAGGGTTTGTTTCACCTTAAAATTATGAACATTCCTTCTTGGCTGGAGTCAGAGTTCCTCTATTGCAACGATGTCATAAAATATTTTGATGTCGAAAGTGTTTTGAGTTTCAACCCATTTCCATCAGCACAACCCATGGAAAATCCCCCTACATATACTACCCATCAGACCACCATATGTAATTTTGTTGATAACTGCAACTCTGACTGTGTAGCGGGTTGTCCTCCTTATTCGAATCCTGTTTTAATGGCCATATTCTGCAATTCCAATGGTTCAAATGATGGTTGGTCTCAGACCATCCCGACTAAGAAAAGGAAACAAAAATTCATTGAAAAGCAAAGGCATAGAGATATGATTTCCCTTTTGTCGGTTCTATAGTTGTTGTTTCCCGATGAAAATATTAGGGTATGTTTTGTCTTTGATCATCAAAAGTGTTTTACTACCTTAAAGAGATTATCTGTACTCACTAGGGTTTTAGTTTAATGGAAGCTTCATCTCCTGTAGGGAAAACGATTAGTGACAGACCAAGTACAAGAATCCGTGAATTACATTCACCATCTACATCAAAAATTCAAAGATCTTCAAAAAGAAAGAGAAAAGATGAACGTTGATTCTGGTAAAAGTTCAAATCTTTCATTCTAGGGCTTACGATTTTCCATTAATGAGAAATTTTGCATTAAATCTCTGGCGATTCGAGAATCAGATCATGGATTCCCTTCGGTAAATATAAGATCTATCGGTTTAGTCATTCAGGTTTGGATGAACACTTTTGAACATCAGATTTTGTACTCTGATATTCTCATCGAATTGGAAGATTGTGGGCTTGAAGTTGTGTGTGGTGCCTCTTCTACCATTAACAACTGAGTCTATCATACCATACATACCACATTAAGATCTTGTAATACTCAACTGACAACAATTTTCTTCCCTGTGTTTTGTGCCATAATATGGCCATGTTTTATATGAATTTTCCTTAATATTACAAGTGTCTAATCTTAAAATTTTCAACATTGACACCCTGTACCTCAAACTTTGGCACTTGATTGGGATAAGGACCATTGGCAAACAAGAATGGGATTCACAGACAGTTGATGCTCAAGCCTAATGTTATCCACTGCATTGGTGAATTTTTTGTTGGGAATGCTTGGCTGGTAAGGTAAATGAAAAATTTCTTAGAAATGCAGATTATTGACTAAGCAACATATTTCTTATAAATGCATTGACTAATACAAGTGTTAGAGCCTCCTGATTTCCTATAAATGAATTTCTTATAAAGTAACAAACGGGTATGTTGGAAACGCTTGGCTTGTAAAGTAGATGACAAGTTTCTTATAAATGCATATTAGTTACTGAATAAAAAATTTCTTATAAACTCATTGAGTGATAACAATGTTAGAGACTCCTAACTACTAAGTTGCTACATTAACTGGTGCTTGGACTGAGTTTCGTATGGATAATTTTTTCATTTATAAATTTACATAAAAGAGAATGACTTATCTAAAATGGTATAAACACCATCAGATCTATTAAATAGTCTCCAGCCCAAGCTCACCATGTGTAAGGTTTAGGCCATATTTAAGAATGTGAGGGTATATAGACCTTGTGAAAAAAATACGCACGGCATGTCAGAAGCTTTGCAGAGGTGATATTTGGCGGATTCCTTTTAGAATGTGGGTAGACATAAAAAGTTATAAGAAAGTTTAAGGAAAGTAATGGGAATAAAAAACATTTGAGTTAAAAAATAAATACATTTAAAATTGGTGACAATCGAGTCAAGAATCAATATCAATACCACTTATGTAACTCAATATCAATATAAATAGTAAACTTATCCTGATTGTATATTTGGAGAATATTTCAGAATCTAATGCAGGTAAATTATATTAGCATGAATGGATAAAGTTATATTTTCTATGTTTAAGTGTTTTTTGCTTTACAATAGGATTGAGATCCTATTTGATAGGGAGTGGTTCAAACCACCCGATATTCTGAAATCCTCTATATTTGAGGTTCATCTGACTCAATGTAATACAGGACGTGTATGAGTGTTTGTAAACTCTCCAGTTATCTTACCTGTAGAGTCATTTAGGTAATATATTCATATTTATCATGGTATCAGAGCTTGAGGGTTGTCGATCCTGTACGCTAAGTGAAGGGCAGGACCGAGGCAAAAACATCACAGGTTTTGGAGGGCTAATCGCGTCGATCTACAATAACTCTTCCGTGTATTTTCATTTTATTGATCATCGTAGATATGTGGTGTATAGTCACGAAGACCTTCGTGAATCCAAGGTGGCTAATTGCAACAACTGTGAAAATAATAGAAGGTTGTAGCTTGGCAGTGGCTACCGACAGAAGATCTGCATGTTTCTTGTTGAAAGCGTGAAAGTGTGAAAAAGGGTTTTGTGCTTGAGAAGACTGTACGATTTCTATGATTGAGGAGATCTGTTTCTGCACATTGACTTAAGGTGGAGTCATTTAGGCCATGACGAGGCAGGGGAGTGGATTGTCTCGTTCTGATTGAGATCTATTGTTTGTGCGTAGTAGAAAACCATAGGAGGCTGGATTGCCATGGATATTGGAGATTGGCCAGTGTTGGATGATACATGAGCATCGACACACAGAGGAGCTTGCACACTGCATCAAAATTTCAATGGCTGATTGTAGTGGTTGCGTAGAGTGGAAAACAGGCTGCTAATTACAGTGGTGGCATGAGCAGCCAGAAGAAACCTAAAGGTTGTATCTTTATTTTTGGCTGTGTTCTACGTTCTAGAAAGATCTGTCAATGTCTGTGTGGATTGGAGTGGATCTGGTGTGGGTTGGTTATCATAAACCCAACCGTGAAGGGAATTACGCACAAGACCAGAAGATCTGAGGAGCTCGGTTAGACTGGTACATCTACTATGGAGATCTATTGCCCAAATCACTATGTGGAACACGAGAAGAAGATATATGGACTCTTGAGTGTTGTCCAAGGGTGTGTTTTCATGCATGTTGGTTGTGAGCCTATGTGATGTGTGAATGCCACAGGAGGAGTGTGTCGTATGGCTACTGCATGCATAGGAGTACGAGTGCTATGTGAGGATTTGTGTTAGGATCTACTATTCAGAAAGTAATTGCGGAGCTATTCACTGTCTAATCTACCTGTGTGTGGAGCCAATGGAGAGGGCCAAGTGTGAGTGTGAAGTGTGGAGTGCTACCTTGACAGCTGAATGGAACAATCATGAAAGAGCCAAGTGTATTGTCTATTGTGTGCCATCAATTGGGAATTAAGAAGAAGATCGTGGTGTTGAGATCCATGTCATGGTAGAGGCTTAATTGTCGTGGTGAGGCTCGAAGGCCTGTGGTGAAATAACACACAGATTATCAAATGGTAATTGATATGTGATCCTCCTAATTCTCATAGAAATCCGCTCAGCCTAATATTTTGAGAAAAGTGAGGTGAGGTTGGTTTGTTTGATCGAAAGAGGAGTATGTTAGCATCAATATCTATATATATATATATATAGGCGCGGCAGTCCAAAGAATCTCGGCAATACGTAAAAGAGGGGAAGCCTCATTGTGCTTGATTTGTTCTCGCTCGACAAATAGAATTGTTTGACGGAGCTACAACGGACTAGTAATTTGGTGCAGCCCGTGCAGGTTTTTGTCTAGCTTGGGCATGGTTTGAATCTGTAACAACGTTATTGATTTTATTATTTGAATGATTGAAGAGGTGGAGCTTCCTATCATTGCAATTTTCGTTCATCATGCATCGTAATTGCAGTTGGGGTTGATCTTGGCACCCACCGTGGGGCTAAGCTGTGTTGAAAAACCAATATGATGTGTTCGGGGCATGTGGAAGCATACAATGTGCAAATTGTGGATTAAAAAAATAATGACTAGGTTTCTCGACCTTGCATCGTTGAGGCGCATGAGTCATTGAAAAGAAAAATGTATTTTTTAATTACCCATTTGAACATCGTCTTGTTCTTCATCCTGCTCCATCTCCTTGTGGGTTCGCTCTCTTGATCAATATATCTGTTGCAAGCAACGGATCAGAGGTCTGTGATCCATCTATCAAGTGAGGGATGACCACATGAAATTGTTGTAGAGGCGTCCTCATCTTGTTCACGAGGTTTCCCTGCAATTTTTCTAGTGTTGAAGACTAGTGCGTTTGTGTCGAGTTGTAGAGAGTTCAAGCCGAAGAGATCGAATTTCCAATTTTGTGGATTGTTTTTATTTTATTTTTTGGAACCTAGTCATGATCCAAGTGGCTTTGGGTCTTGAGGCGAGTGGTTTTCCCTTCTCGTCGGTGATCCAATCACTAAATTAGATATTGATTTTGATATTGGGCAACGAAGTATTCCTAACCAAAGTGTTCTTGCATGCTTGATGAAAGGGAGAAAATAGAAGGAGAAAATGGGTCTTGAAAGTAAATTGAAAGAGTCTCATAGAAAGATGAGGAGAAAGTATCAAAGGAGAAAGGAAAAATATTGTTTTTCTGAATTTAGTGATGTGTTTCAGGTTGACGCTAATGGACCAGTAGCTAATCAAGATGTAGATTTTGAATTTGGTGAGATTATTGAATGGTTAATGCCAGATTTATCATCCTTTTCACGTATGAATTATGAAATATTGGAAAATGAAATGAAAAAAGTATCATGGAAGGTAAATTTACTGGATTATGTTGAAGATGTTATTAATGATAGTGGAGATGCATCATCATTATGTCTTATAACATCTACATTAGATGACAACATCATACTCAACATAATATATGAATACGGAAGGATTCTTAGTACAAAATTCTTATGGGATGTTTTAGAAATGAAATATTGTTTGAATGAGGGAAATGATGCTAAAGATATTTCTCTTGAAAATAATCCCTCTAAAGATGCAATGATGGGTGATGAATGTGTGCCTGTAATTGAAACTTGTGATGATGAAAACACATCCATTATTGTAGAACCTGAAGGATTTCCAGATGCAGAAATCAAGTTTCATGATAGTTATATACCTCATGATGAGTGGATAAATTGATGATTGAAAAACATCTTATTGATGAATTATTGTTTGGTGAGAAGGAAGGCCTATCTTCACATATAGATCAAATGTAGAACATGCTTGCAGCAACGGAACTAAGTGAAGACGTTGAAGGCATAACTATGTCAGTAGAGAGGGATGGAGTAGGGAGAGATGGAGAAATGAAAGCTCTCTGAAAGGAGTAGGGAGATAAAAGCAAATGTGGTCCTCTTTATAAATCTAACATTATTTTTTGTGTAGATATTGGGAGACAAGAAGAAGCAATTGAAGAATCCCAAGAACCTGCAACATCAAATGCAAATAATGTTAGTATATACTCGAAGAGGAGGATAAGAGTTCATGCGTTCCTTTGGAGGGGGAGAAAACGTAAAAAAGAGGCAAAGCTCCATCATTTTCTTATGGAAAAGAAAGTGAAGATGAAGCTTCATCCAAAAATGAACAAGTCTGGGCTCTGTTGCAAGAGGACAAAAATGAAAACTCTGTCTTTTACCATTGTAAGCCTAGCTGAGACTAGGACCAGTAGGCGTCATATGTCATTTGAGTTTTTATAGTGAACCCTTTCTCCATTAAGGGGGGGTGTTAGCATTAATGGAGAAAGTTAGCTTTTCTATGTTTAAGTGTTTGTTGTTTTAGAACAGGATTGAGATCCTATTTGATAGCGAGTGGTTTAGACCACCTGATACTATGAAAGCCTATATATTTGACACTCATCTGACTCAATGTATTATAGGGCGTGTATGAGTGTTTGTACACTCTCCAGGTATCTCATCGAGAAAGTCATTTAGGTAATATATTCATATTTTATCAAATTAAAGAATTGAGATACTCCAAAATCAGTAATCTACTCATCATTGCTTTAATATTGACATAACTTATCAAGCATAGTGTGTTTTTATTAGTTATCTATAATATAGATTTAGAGTACTCTATATTTGTGTGTCTTGATAACTATTAATTTAATATTTATTTATTAATGTAAATTATAATATTTAAGTTTGAAAAATCAATATCTATTTTTCAACATTAAAAAAATAGTATTTTGAATATTATTCAAAATTGTATTTTACTATAATTTAAAATTTTTATTGATGTAAATAGTTATCTTATAAATAAATTTGAACACAATAAATATTTTTATATATGGAAATTTAATTATAGAGTTTTTATATCGAAATCGTGAGGATAATTTTACTGAGAAATTATTATATATATTATATATATATATATATATATATATATATATATAAAAGAGATTAATTTTAAAGAAATTAAGCTTGGTACAATGAAACTATTTATATAATATGACAGTGAATAATAGTAAGGAAGGATATCATCACTAATGATTTTTTCTTTTAACATATTGAAAGAAATTTGACATTCTTTATTCGATACAGAACTCTTCTTCTTGAATCTAATGATAACATACAATACTTTTATATATGACAATAAAAATAAGGATTTAACATGAGCCTAGAGGGATCCAATTTCTTCACTTGTAAATTTTCTTATGAGTATACATTATTTCAATGTTTTGTATATATTTAACATATAATATTATATATTAATTATTTTGGCGACATTTGAGAAATTTCAACTTAATGATGGACACAACAATTTACACATCATATAGTTTGTAGAATGAACCCTTCACCAATAACTGGGGACTTCCTCTATATAATATATTATAATTGTTTATCATAGTTAATTGTTCATGGACAGAAATATAGAAGATGCAAATAAGTTTTTTTTATCTATTTTTATCAAAATTAAAAGAAATGCACATTATCATATGTTTCTCATAGAAGTGGTCACCTCTCTACATAAGAATGTGAATATATTAAATAACATGAAAAAAAGGTCACAAAATTGTTTTACACTGGAATAAAAATCACGGCAATGATATAAAATGTTCACAATTGACTAAACCATTGGATAACTAAAAAAGAGGTTATATTACAAAATTGGAATAATAATAGAGATATATTTAATCAAAAAATAATTGCAGTGAGATAAAAAAATTAGGGAAAAGAAATTAATATATTATAAAGTGATAACTCTACTCTAATCAATAAAAAGTACTTCTTTATAATAACCCCTTACAAATAAAAAAACAATGTTAAAAAAACAAATTTAACAACAACAACAACAACAAAATTTAAGTAATTTTCTATTCTATTCCCTTATATTAATATGATACTATATCCCCTAAACGTAAAGAGGAAAAACGATGATGGAATTTGTAGAAATGAAAAGACAATTTAATATATAGATATAAGTAGCTTATTGCTGAAAAATCTTATAGTAAAGTAGTAAACCATTAAAATGAAAATTTAATTTATAAAATCTAGTTTATTAAATTAATTTAAATTTAAATTAATTTATTTTTAAATTAAATTATTATTATTTTAATATTTTGGTAAAAATAAAAAACTAATATACATCATAAACCGAAATAACTTTATAAATGGGTGGACGCAACGTAAGCTTTATGGCCGAGGCAATTTATGTTTAATAATATATGTTTTTTCCAAAAACATAATAATATATGTTTGTTCCAAAGAAAATTGTCAGTTCATTGTAGGAAAGTGCTAGAATCTAGATGCCAGTACAAAATCACTTTAGGAAGGAGTCTTATGGCAATAATAGAAAAAAACTACATATCACAAACATCACTGTGCTGAAGAGAATTGTTCCAAGAGCGAACCGCATCAACCTTCAATGTTCTTTGTTATAAAATAATGGGATATGTCACATTACGATATGCAAGTAAGATTGCCAATCCCCACACCGCCGCCCCCAGAGATAATTAAAAATGTTTCCATATATTTTCTAACTATAGGGGAAACATAATGGAAGATTGAGAAAGGGAATGGATCTTAGGACATGACTCATGGTTTTTTTTTAAATCACCTTTAAAAGGGTACATTATTTTCAATCCCTATTCAAAGATCATTTGTGTGAAACTATCATATAAATTATCCATTTATTTAGCTTCTTCCTTATATTCATCAAACTGGAGGATAATTAAACTTTTATGCAGGTGGTGGCGAATGAGGAGCTTCTTGGAACCCTTGAAAGATTCTCGAAAGACAAAATTCTTAAGAAATATGGTGTCCTTATCAAATTATCACTTTTGTTATGATTTTATTGAATAATATCTTAAAAGAGTAATGGATTCCCTAATACTTATAAGATAAATGTTCGCAACCATCAATACCTTTGTTACAAAAATTATTCCAAAGTTTGATAACCCGTCTTGTTATGAAAACCTTCACCCAATCCCCTTATGCAATTGAATTTACAAATAATCTAAAGAATTATCTCAAGTAAGATAAAATATATCTTTTATCGTCACTTCTCTCCTAAGTAGTTCAACTTCATATAAGGGAAACAAATCTATGAGGTAGTGCATGTTAAATATAATTTAAAGGTAATGACTATAAAAGTATACCTTTTCTAGGATTTTAACAAAGTGAGAGTATGAAGGCATAAAGTTGCAATGCCCTCATAATCAATTATACCGAGAAAATATATTCGCCCAAAATCCTAATCCTTTCAAGAGTGCGGTCACTATCCCTCTCAAATGTGTCGCCAAAAGTTTACAAATCCTTTATGCTTCCCCAAAATCTCAAATATTCCTCACAAACAATTTGCAGTATGACTCGTAGATAAAGAAATCCTTTGGCTAGCTTGATGGAGCATCATAATGAACTCCTAAGAGAGGTGGGTAAGAGAAATTGTATTTTTTCCCAATCCATAGTACCTCATTAAGAAAGGGACTTTTTTTCTTGGAACAAACAAATTTTGTGTATTTATAGCTCTTAAATTGGTTATAATTCTATTTCAAGAAGAAGTTACACAAATTCAAATCTTTGGAGACTCAATCTATTCAATGAATTGATGAAAAGAGACTCTACCTTGAGAAACTACTCTCTATGAACATTACTTTTTGGTGTCAAAAAATTTCAATTAATGTCTTCTATCTCTTTTTCTCATGTTTACAGTCCCACAAAAACAAGGAATTGGATAGGTTATCCAAAGAAAGATTGAAGTTTGAAGTGTGCACATGGGGAATCCTCGAATCCACTCAAGGACACTCACCTTGCTATTTTCATTAAATTTGCTTTTAAGTTCATCGCTAACTTGGATGTTATAAAACAATAGTAGCTTGAAAAACAAGTCTCTGAATCTTTGTGTAAGACTATAATTATAATTTTGAGGAATATGAGAGTTATATTTAAAAAAACCATGTAAAAAATATAGGTTGGTGACACAAGCAATAGAAGACATTTGAACATCTATGCAAATGAGAAAGCTCTCCATTATTTCTATATTTTAGAGCAATGGAATAATCTATCAATGACTGGTTAATTCTTTTGTATCTAGCCTCATGAGTTAGTTTGCAATACTCTTAGCATTTTCTATTGTAATTTTATTAATTTGAATAAAATTGCTCAACACATGCATAGGTGTGTGTGCGAGAGAGAGAGAGTTTATAGATGTCCTTGATTTACAAGAGAAGCCTTTTGTTTAAGAAACCACAATTTAAGGTTTGGTATGCTATCAATTGCACCCCTCCCAGGCTACACAAATCTTTAACATGGTTATATTTTAAACTATATACTCCTAGCTAGTGTAAAATTTTGAACTTGGATTGCCAAATAAAATGAGATCCTTCCAATTGCTTTTGAGATTTGAATAATATTATATTTAATTTTGATTGGAAAATAATTTTGGTTTTTATGTAAGTAATTATCTTATATTTATTAAATGTATTTTCATTCTATTTACATAATTTAATTTATAATATATAAAAATTGATATATATGAAATAAATGTAACAATATAAAGAAGAAAGTAAAAACATAATATTAAAAATTAAGAATGAAAGAAGAAATTTAAAAGTGTTTATATGTTATACTCATAAAAAAAAGTTACAATTAGGTTAGGTTGAGTTGTCTAGTATTCATTAAATTTTTATGAAAGTAAGATAAAAATTATTTATTTTAATTTTAAAAAATTTGTCAAAATTATAAAATTAAATTTTTATTATTTAAATAATCATAAAAAAAGTGTAAATAAAAAAATATTGTTAATTTTAACATATACATTTTTCTAAATAAAAAATTGCATATTAATAATATATTTATTTATATTTATTTTTAAATATAATTAAAAGTTTTCTTTTAAGAAGTGAAGGTAAATGAATTTTAATAACCTACATTTTATGTGTTTGGCTAGAGATTAAGTTTAAGGAATTTTAATATATTTACTTTATATGTAGACCAATGTTTAATCTTATCTTCCACACTCTTAAAGATAAGGATCAAGATATGTGTATATTTTCACTTCTAAATTTAGTTTTTATGATAGTGAAAGTGAGGTTAGTTGTGTATATTTCACTTTCATTTATACATTTTAATCTCTTATAGGGAAATTGTACATTTTTAAGCATACCCCCACCCAAATGCGCATTGGAATATGACACTTTGATCCCATATGCCCTATCCCATCTCCATGAGATTGGTTGGACATGAGGGTGACAGTGGGTATCGGGATGGCCATGGGTATGGGAGGGTTTAAATGCAATTGAAAAATAGCATAGATAGCCTCCATCACCATCATGGGATGGCCATGGGTATGGGAGTTTTTAAATGCAATTGAAAAATAGCATAGATAGCCTCCATCACCATCATGAGTAAGATCGGGTATAGAGGTTGGGGAGGTTTGGTCATTTTCACTTACAATTACACATCCATGTACCTATGCACCATTGTAGTTTAATGAGAGTGTTAATGACTGTAATAGTCATAGAGTGAAAATGTGAATAAACATCCCATTCTATTCATAATCATGTCATATTAAAAATAAAAATGAAAAAATATATTTTATATGTAAAAATGACAAAAACATATTCACATTCTCATAATATATCAATACTACCAATTTATAAAATTAAATATATAAATAAATAAATAAACAGACACTATTATCTCACATTTTCACCAACAATTCACACTCTAACTTTATCCTCGTACTCATCAAAGTGAAAATATTCCTTTTTTACTTTATACATCTACTACTACCTCATCATATTATGAATATGCAAACAAGAATATACAACCTTATCTCACATACAAATCCACTATACAACACTGGTATGCTCTCAACCCATATTAATAAAGCTAGAAGTGAAAATGTACATTTACATTTTCAAAAAGATTAACCTAAAGCAATTTATAAAGATACAGTAGTGAATGCATTTGAATTTGCATAAGTTTCTTCTCATCCCCGCCTTACATATATTTACATTTAAAATAACAAAAAAAACTCCTAACCTTATCCTCGTACTCATCAGAGTGAAAATATTCCTTTTTTACTTTATACATATGCTACTACCTCATCATATTATGAGTATGCAAACAAGAATATACAACATTATCTCACATACAAATCCACTATACAACACTGTTATGCTCTCAACCCATATTAATAAAGCTAAAAGTGAAAAGTAGTTGCTAGCCCATATTAACTAATGTGTACATACATTTGCAAAAAGATTAACCTAAAGCAATTTATAAATATACAGTAGTGAATGCATTTGAATTTGCATAAGTTTCTTCTCATCCCCGCCTTACATATATTTACATTTAAAATAACAAAAAAAATTAAAATTTATGCAATACGTATAAAAATATTATATAAACTAATAAAAACAAATCTATCTCCCATGCAAATAAGTAAGATTTTTTTCCTTCTTCGTTTTTCGAAAAAGAAGGCCAACAGGCTGGGAATGATAATGTTTGACAAGAGGGATCGTTGTGATGGCAGTATCATGTCCTCCTATAAAGGACGCCGACTAACTCATTCCCGCTAATTATCAACGAAATTAGTTTCGTCGAAAGTGCTCGGGCTGACTTACGACCGTTTTTATGGGATAGCGCTTTTGATTGCATTGTTTGTCCCCAATTAATTTCTTCAAATATTCCTAAATGTCCAATCAGATGTTTTTTATACAGTTGGAGTGCAGGATTATATTCTTCTGTTTCAAGAAGCACTTATCACATTCATAACTGTGCCTTCCGATTTCGTTGTCAGCCGTTTTTTGTACAGTTGAATGGTAGGAGCACGATCTTCTGTTATGGTATTTGACAGGGCTTTGTTTTGTTTATGGGCGAGGGATTCCTAAGAGATTTCATTTATTTCTTTAAATAGTGTTGTGATCATCAGATATTTATCAGCTTTCAATTCGGGATCATCTCTTTTACTGAGCTTGAACTGATCGAATACTATTCTAGTTGCAAACGATCCCGAACCCAATTGCCGATCGTTGGCAAGGATTCCTCTATTTTCAAAAGTCCGTTAGGGTTTGTTTCACCTTAAAAAAATGAGCGTTCCTTCTTGGTTGGAGTCAGAGTTCCTCACTTGCAACGATGTCATAAAAGATTTTGATGTCGAAAGTGTTTTGAGTTACAGTCCATTTCCATCAGCACAACCCATTGAAGGTCCCCCTACATATACTACCCATCATGAAACCATATGTAATTTCGTTGATAACTGCAACTCCGGATGCGTAGCGGGCTGTTCTCCTTATTCGAAACCCGTTTTAACGGCTACATTCTGCAATTCCGGTGGATCAAATGATGGTCGGTCTCGGACTATCCCAACTGAGAAAAGGAAACAGAAATTGATTGAAAAGCAGAGGCGTAAAGATATGAATGCCCTTTTGTCGGTTCTGAAGTCCTTGCTTCCCGATGAAAATCTTAGGGTATGTTTTGTCTTTCATCGTCAAAAGGGTTTTACTTCATTAACGAGATTATCTGTACTCACTAGGGTTTTAATTTAATGGAAGCTTCATCTCCTCTAGGGAAAAAGATCTGTTGCAGACCAAGTGCAGGAATCTGTGAATTACATTCACCATCTACAGCGAAAAGTCGAAGATCTTCAAAGAGAAAGAGAAAAGATGAAGGTTGATTCTGGTAAAAATCCAAATCTTTCATTCCAGGGCCTTCGATTTTCCGGTAAAGAGAAATTTTGCATTAAAGCGCCGGCGATTGGAGAATCAGATCAGGGGTTCCCTTCAATAAATATAATCCCTATGGGTTCAGCCGTTCAGGTCAGGACGAACACATTTGACCATCAGCTTCTGTACTCTGATCTTCTCGTGGCGTTGGAAGATGGTGGGCTTGAAGTTGTGTGCGCTTCTTCTTCTACCATTAGCGACAGAGTCTATCATACCATACATGCCAAGGTAAGATCCTGTAATACTCAAATGACAACACTTTTCTTCCCTGTGTTCCGTGTCAAAATATGGCCATATTTTCATATGACTTTTCCTCAATATTGCAGGTATCTGATCTTAATATTTTTAACGTTGACACCGTGTACCTCAAGCTTTGGCACTTGATCGGGATAAGGACTAATCACAAACAAGAACGGGATTCACTGACAGTTGACGCTCAAGCCTAATGTTATCTGCTGCATTGGTGAAATTTTTTCTTGGGAACGCTTGGATGGTAGAGTAAGTGGCAAATTTCTTAGAATTGCATGTTAGTGACTGAACAACAGATTTCTTATAACTGCATTGTTTGATACGGGTGTTAGAGCCTCCTGATTTGTTATAAAGTGACAAACGGGTATGTTGGAAACGCTTGGCTTGTAAGGTAGATGTCAAATTTCTTAGAAACACATCCGTTACTGAATAACAGATTTCTTATAAACTCATCGAGTGATAAAGGTGTTAGAATGTCCTAACTACTAATTTGCTACTCATCGAGTGATGGCATTTGAAGAAATGGAAAGACAGTCCAATATATAGATATAGGTAGTTTATTGCTCACAAAGTTTATATTAAAATAGTAAACAATTAAAATGAAAAATTAATTTATAAAAT
>APFE030676557.1:0-10041 GCA_000404065.3 Pinus taeda | reverse complement strand
CTCTCAGAAAGAGGAATCCAACAAAAATATTAGCCTCTTAATCTGAGCATCAGAACATGGAGTTTGGACCTAGTTGTCCAAATTTAACAGTATTGCATTCACCTCATAACATCATTAGCAATTATGCAGAAAGAACAATATCAACAACAATGCAGTAGAACAATAAAAGGAACATCAGAAGAAAAACATACAAATAGAGACACCAGAATTTGGTTGAGGACCAGGGAAAAACCCCACAAGGGGGAAAACCCGCAATCAATTCTTGTTCTTCTATTAGAATTCATCAAGAGTTCAGTTGAGATACAAAGGACATCCACAGTGAGATACATCAAGCCATCTAGGGCATAACCAAGTCAATTCACAACTACGTTTGTGAACTAACATTCAATAGTCCAAGAATGTTACTGTCGAATCATGCCACCATATTTAATACCCACTATCCTTCATTCCTGCCTTCGCCTTGAGAACCGTGGCTATCCCAGTCGACCCAGCTAATAACAAAAGGTATGAGGATGTGATGGCCAAGGCAAAGTGCATAATCCTTGATGGAGTCAAGGATCATTAGTTCAACATATTGCCTAGAAGAATACGGCAAAGGAAATGTGGGATACCTTGACGACATTATATCAAGGCACTTTTGTGCAGAGGAAGATGCTACTGGAGAATCAACTGCGGTTGTACCAGATGCAAAAGGGGGAGTAAATAGATCACTTTCTCAGTAGATTACAGGAGATTCGGGACCAACTGACTTCCATAGGGGCCACGCCAGATCAGGAACTAATGGTGAGGACCGCCGTGAATGCAGTCTCTGAGGAGTGGGAGACATTCGTCCAAAGTATTTTGGGCAGAGCGAATCTTCTAGGATGGGAAGAAATTAGAAATGTGGGCAGCTCTTCGCCAAGAAGAGATCAGACGGTTGACCAAGGCGGGAAGGAGCGGCAAAGGAGCCCAGATCAAGAAAGAGGAGGAAGAGGATGTGACTCTGGCATTTGCGGGGTAGCAAGGATAGAGAAAGAAAAAGGACCTCTCCAAGATTAAGTGCTTCAACTGTGGGGAGCTAGGCCATTATGCAACCTTGTGTCCTAGGAAGAAGAATAAGGGACAGGCCTCTGACTCCAAGGCAATGCCATCAAAGGCGGAGAAGGAGGTAGAGGATGATGACGATTGTGCCATGAGTGCTCATATACCTCTAGAGAAGAGGTGGGGTAACATCAAGTTGTAGTTAGGAAGACTACAGGAGATGAGGGGCAGGATCCTTGAGGTACCCAAACTCTTGGATCATATCCGACTACGGGAGCCCTGAGAGACAGTAGAAGGATGGCGGATGTCTGTAGAAGCGATGCGGATGAAGTGGCAAAGAGTGCTAAAGTGCAAGGATCTGTAGCAGCGCAGTGGGGGTTGCAGCAGTGTGAGAGGCACAGAGGAGGTTACAGCAGTGCAAGAAGGCATAAAGGTGTTTGCAGCCTGCGAGAGGCACAGAGTTGTTGCAACAGCGTAGAGACATCATCAAACAGCCCCTTGCAACCACCAACTAGCTTATTGTGCCATTTCTCCAACACCTAAGCCAGCCATGTGGTCCCTCACCCATCTGTTATGATCGTATGTTTGAAGCTGGGTCTCTCGAACCTAAAGGTATGCCTTGTCATTTGGTAATTCAGCATCGTAGTTTGCTTATTATGGACACTTTTAGGCATGGATTAATGGGGGGATTTGGCAGAAAGAGTGGGCTAGGTTTGTGCTCTTGTCCCCTATACCTCTTTTGGATGTTAACCTTGGAGTCTCCTAGGATCTCTTTTACTAACCCTTGGGCTTTAGGGATGGTACTACATGGGAAACCCCGATTTTGGTTGCGTGGTCCCGCTCCCTCATCCATATTCATTACTTCCCTTGTACTCATTATAACCCCATTCATCATTTCTCCCACCTGGGTCCACATCCCTCCACTGTGTCCACATAGGGTTAGCCTTTTCCTTCCCCTTGCCCACACCTTGGGTCTGGCCTTGAATGATGCCCCAGAGGTTGATGCAGCTGAAAAGAAAAGTTAAAGCATAATTGACCACATTCAACAGGAAAAATGTACCACAAAATGCAAAACATGGTCGGGACAAACACATTTAGTACATGGGCAAAGGCCAATACATGAGCTCTACCCCATCATCCTGGTCGTCACCCTAGTTCCTACAAGCCCTAGATGACCTTCCTTTATCAGTTGGGAACCCATGATTGTCCCAACCTCTGGTGGGCAATGAACCGCCCTACCTTAAAGGCAGTATCCACTACCATATCTCACACATCATGCTCTTACCCCTTGAGCCCCGAGCAGTCAATTAAAGAAGAAATATAAAAGGAAAAAGGCATATAAAGAAGGGTGGAAAAGTCAAGGTTGGGGCACCTCATGTACCACGATTGCTCCCTCCTATACATTATACACCAAAGTGTGGGCTTCCCTTGTATTAGCTACCCTTGTAACCCAGCATGTGACCCAGGTTGCCCCTTTCATTCCCTACTCCATTCATCTCTTTATCACATGCCACCACCTTTTAAAGGATGTACCTTGGACATACTATCCCCTTTAGAAGTAGAAACCACCTAATAGTACACTCGGTCAACCTCGTTTGGACCTTGGCGACATTAGCACATGCCAAAGCCCATTATGGAAGGGCATGCCATTATGAAGTACCCACCTGTTGTCCATGTTTTGTAAGCTCTTTTACTCAATTTCCTTGATGACTTGTTGTAATGTAAGGCTAGGGGACACATTGGACCTTATGCAGGATTGCAGGTGGTCTCCATCCTGGGTTGGGTCTCCCTACATGGGATCCTAACCCTCCAGAGGGCTACATTGGCACATGTAGGGTGTGTGTTGAGAGTCACGGGCCTCCACAACATCAGAGAGCACTCCATGGATCCTTAGAGATGTTCAGAGATTGCTCGAGATTCACCTATTGGATGAGGAAGATGCACCTTGTTCACCTTTGCCCAGTCAGCCCCACAATTGTTCCATGCATTTGGCAAATGAACCAAGACTTGTACACTAATGTGGCATCACGTACACCATCATCTGAGCCCTTACAGATGACTTACAGGCATCTTCGACATACTTGGAGACCCATGAAGTCACTTGTGTGCCCTCACACCCATTGGGAGCACAACAGCTTTATTATGTGGAGAACAAGGGGCCAACCCCTTGTCCATTACTTTTGGAAGTCTTATTCATCATTGTGGCACTTATGGACTTCATCAAGCTTCTTGGAGAGTCCAACGATATGTATTATTGATCATTTGCCCTCTTGAGAGGCTTGTTATTTTTTTTTATGAGCTAGTTTGGTGGGTTTGTCACCAAAAGTTAGTTATTTACACATTATTTTATTTTATAGGCTAATGTAGGCTCAAGTAGCTAAATCGAACTCATTAGAAGTGTATAAATACAAATGATGAGAGTTCATTTCTCATCATCACTTGGTTTGGACTTGTATCTCTCTTGAGATTTTTGCTATTCTTTCTTGGTGGACGAAATTTTGGAGCATGGATGAATTTTGATGTATGGATTGTCTATTCTTATCTTGGAGCTTCATGATTGGCAAGTTTATTGGTGGTTGGATATATTCTCTTACATGTAAGTACAAATTTAATGCTATTTATTCTTTTACTTTGTCACATGCATTAACGATGAGATTTTTGCTATAATAGGGCTAGTTGTTGCATGCATTTACTATGAAACTGTGGAATTATGTTTCTATATAGCATATCTCTATATATGGGCCATGTATGTTGAACGAATTCTCCAAGGGATAATTCTATGTTTGAATCTCTCTTGACAAACAATCTTACCTTGCAAAACGAAGTATAAAAGATGTTAAGGTCACGCTCTTTTGATCTTAGAACCTCCTTGACCTAGAAACAAAAAACATTTTCATATTCATCTTGACTCCAATCTCCCCAAAGGATTAGGTATTGGTCTACCATAAGGTGATCACCTAAAGAATTATTTTTCTTCACCTCTCTTTCTTCTTTCTAGGTCTAGCCGCATTAGGGCTCCTAGGGCATCATTTTCCCGACAAACCACCCATAGAAAAACTTTGATCTCTTGGCCTCTACTGCGTTGGTGTCTATCCTAGTCGTCCTCCAAATTTGAGGGAATTCCGACGGTGGTGTTGTGAGATATCCCAAGCCCTAGCCCCAAGATTGGTTTTTGCCCTAAGTTTCCCTAGGCTAGTTCCTCGTAGCAAGCATTTTGCATCTTTGAGTGAAAATCACTTATTTGATCCCTTTCTCCTCCTTGTTTAGGTCAAATTTATCATTGGTTGCTAAACTCCCTCTTGGCCTGACCTGGGTCCACTTGGTCCTTTGTGGTCCTATACATTATCAAAGTCAACTCTTCAAAAACCACTTGAGAAACCAAGTTCAACAAGGATTTTAAGGTTTAGAAAGCTTCTTTACAATTCACACTCCTTAAACCTAACCCTTAAATCCTCATCCCCTTCTCCTAGGAAGCCTTGTACCTTACTTAAGAAGCAAGCAAGTTCCATTCTTGAGCCTCCCCTAGGAAAGGGTCCCTGAGATCACTTCCCACCCATCTTAGTTGATCTATCCTTCATAAGGGATTCTCTATATATATCGAGTCTCCTCCCATCGGTGAAATTCTGTAAAGAGTAGGAAGTTTTAGTTGTGGTGATAGTGGGCTTTAGCTTCATTGTTGCTCTTGACCTAGCAGGTGCCCCTCTAAGACCCCCTGCTAGTTTGAGAGGTAACACTACTCAACCTCGGCCCCTGAAATAGGTGTGTACAAACCTAAAATCACTATCTCCTTTCAATCTCTACCACCCTTCTTAAACTCAGTTGCCCCATTAAGAATTCCATGGATTGTTGCTTTCTTGGATGCTCTAAAATGACATCTCTCACTTTCTATTTATATGCATAAGATGGGCTCCACGAATAGACATGTCTCTTGGCACATTCACACCAAGCCTACATGACTTATGTGCCAAAAATTCTTTTGTCAACTTCAAAAATTCATATTTCAACAAGGACATCTCAGAATTTGGCGATTCTTGAAGCATTGGATTCTCCTCATTGTCCTCTATCATCTACATCCATCACATGTCCAAAATGCTCCATGGTTTTGGCCCAAACATCAAAAGGTGCAAAACCCCAACCTTGGGTTCCAAGCCCACAAATGACTTTGTAGTGCTCCAACCTCCAAACCCTGAACCCTAGGGCTTAGAGTACCTTCCAAGCTATCAAAAAGCAACACCCCCTCTTAGCAAGGGAGGTACTTCCAAGACTATGAAGTAACTCATCATCATCATCACTACTCGGAACACTTGCCCAACTTTTGGCGCTCACAACTGTAGCAATCCCTGTAGCATGAACTATGCCTCTGTCAGAAGTGTCGTTGTCACCTAAAATGTCTTCCACTCTCTCCATGATTCCTTCTTGGTAGTTGTAGGAGGACACTTTCTCCCCACTGACCATGCGCTCTTCTTAGGCTACAAAGTTTCCCTTTGAATCTGCAAGCTCCCGATAGAACTCGACTCCCTCTGAGCCTCTGGAACTTGGACCTTCTTCTTTGGAACCTGTACCTGCCCCTCTAAAGCCTACACCTACAACTGCTTCTCTGGAACCTGCACCTGGTCCGCCTGCTTCTTCTTACCATGATCTATAGGCTTGCCCACCAGCCTGTATAGACCAGACTCTCTAACTCCAAGTACAACTGTAGCAATCCCTGTAGCATGAACTATGCCTCTGTCAGAAGTGTCGTTGTCACTTAAAATGTCTTCCACTCTCTCCATGATTCCTTCTTGGTAGTTGTAGGAGGACACTTTCTCGCCACTGACCATGCGCTCTTCTTAGGCTACAAAGTCTCCCTTTGAATCTGCAAGCTCCCGATAGAACTCGACTCCCTCTGAGCCTCTAGAACTTGGACCTTCTTCTTTGGAACCTGTACCTGCCCCTCTAAAGCCTACACCTACAACTGCTTCTCTGGAACCTGCACCTGGTCCGCCTGCTTCTTCTTACCATGATCTATAGGCTTGCCCACCAGCCTGTATAGACCAGACTCTCTAACTCCAAGTATAATACCTACGGACTCACGAAGCTAGAGCCTCTAGGTCTGAGTCTTGCCTTACCATCCTAGAACAAGACCTCATACCCCTTCTTCTCAATCATCGAGACAGATATCACACTATATCTGAGCCCTGGTACAAATAGTACATCCTGGACCCGCATCACCCGTATTTTCTCCATCTTGAATGGCACAACTCCCGATCCTCGGATCTCCTTTTGACTCTTGTCACCCAACACCATGTGCAACTTCGAGTTTCATTCAACTAGAGTCTCGAAAACCTCCTGTGTCCCTGTCATATGTTTTGTCGCACCGCTGTCTACGTACCATCCATCCTCATCGATAGTACCCTGTGAGAAATGAGAGATCATGGCAAAGTCCTCCTCTTTCAACCTCCTAGTGAGAGCATCTATCTCAGTAGAGGTGGCAACATTGGCGACCTACTTCCCTTTCTTCTTCTCGTCATCTCCCGTCTTCTTCTTCATCGGACATCTCGACAAAAAATGACCCATCTTGCCACAGTTGAAACACATGACTTTACTCAAGTCCTTCTGCTTACCCTCCATTTGCACTGCAAGTGCCACGTCATCATCAAAACTCTTCTTCTTTGGATGAAGATCCTCGTCTCGCAACTCTTCCTTAATGAAGTTATCCCACAACCTATTCCAGTTTGGCAACTTCTCTCTGGCAACAATCCCCTTGATGAAGGGCTTGCATCCCTCAGTGAACACTTTCAAAGCAATCCTCACCATATCAAAATCTGAAATAGTCACATCGACGACAGTGTTGACCATGAGTGGCACCTGTAGATTTTTTGAAGGCTCCATGCCCAAGGATGTACCAAAGGTTGCTTGTACCATCAGAGATCATCATATCACCAGAGTTTTTCAACTCTACTTCTCATTTTCTTCTTCAGTCCTCAGATTCTGCAGCCCTACGGGGATATTGTATAAATGTCACTAGCATGATGAATAAAGCCATGTAACAGGCTAAGGGCGTTGGGATTCGATCAGCAAGCGAGTACACCTTGAAGTGTTTTTTTACTTGTTTAATTATTCTTGCTTTTAAGTAGCGAATAATTTTCTAGGTTTTTCCACTCACTACATTACCCCAAAACCGGGGTGAGGGCTTGAAGGTTGAGCCCCTAATGCATCTTAGTGTCTAGAGTCAATGTATATTACCATGCTAGATCATCTCTGAAATTTTACGGAATTTGACTAGGTCTAAGTAAGATTTTTTAATAATTTAAATTTTCCCGCAAAACGGGATTTTTAATTAATTTCTATGTAATGATGTAAATAAGTGGTCTTCAGAAATGTCTAGGGTGTGTGACTACTCGAAATTCATCCTCAGAGGCCCATCATTACCCTAAGACCCACTCTAGGGATCAAAAAAACGAATTATAGCCCCTCAAAAACCAATTTTCCTAATGACAGTGACAAAAATGAGAAAAAAAAATTCAAAGTCAAACAAGTGAAAAGGCAAATTCAAGGAAAGTCAAAGCTGATGTGGCAGCCATATAGGGCCCACCACATAAGGTACAAGACAAAGTCAAAGGTTCCAAGTGTTGAGTCAACAAGTGAAGTTTGGAGACACCACGAATTGTTGAAAAGTGATTTATCTAATATATTTCAAAGTCAAAAAAATACAAGAAAATTAAAAGCATAAATGGGAAGCAAATTAAAGGTTTAAAGGGGGACAATAATGCCACATGGGACAAAACTGGGAGCTAACCTCAGTTTTAGTTCAGCATACCATCCTCAAACAGATGGACAGACCGAAGTAGTAAACAAGAGCTTGGGAAACATATTGAGAAGTTTAGTGTATCAAAATCCTAAGCAGTGGGATTTAGCACTAGCTCAGGTTGAATTTGCTTATAATGATACTCCAAACCGAAGTACTGGAATGAGTCCATTTTAGATTGTTCTTGGAATGAATCCAAGCGGTGTGTATAAGCTCAGGAATTTGGGTAAACCAGAGACAAGAAGTGCAAACGCTGAAGAGTTTGCAGAACAGATACAGAGACTACAAGAAGATGTCAAAGGCAGATTGCAGGAAAGCAGCGGCAAATACAAATAGAGGATAGAGAAAGATTTCCTGCCAAAACTTACAATAAACTGAAAATGAAAAAGATAAGACCATGTAGAATTGTAAGAAAGTTTTCGGCTAATGCATATGAAATTGCGTTGTCAGAAGGGATTGGAATATCACCTATATTCAATGTTACAGATTTGTATCCATACAAAGAGGCAGAGATAGAGCTACAGGAGGAAACTATAGGAGATGAAGTTCAAACTATGAACTAGGAAGAACAAATGCCAAAGACAGCTAAGAAAGAAGTGGAAGTTGTTTTGGAGAAAAGAGTATCCAAAAGAACCAGAGGACAGACTTATTTCCAGTATCTAGTCAAATAGAAAGGACAGCCAATGGAGGATGCTAGCTGGCTGACAATAGCATAATTGCAGAAGTATGGAGTAAGTCCTGAAAGTTTGGAGGACGATTATTTTCTTCCCTAGGAGTCTGATGCAGGAGCATCTGGACTTAGCCAGCAATGTGAAAGTTTGTTGACATGTTGTAGCTAAACGAGTTGAATTTCGTTGACCTGATTGGTCAAAAGTCAGTTTTACTGAGAGGGTTAGATCTCTCAAGAAATGAGTTGTATTTCATTATTGTAATAGTTAGAAATTGTCTTATTTTAGGTTCAAAGATAAGTTGTTAGCATAGGTGTGTGGTAGAGCTAGGAATTAGAGATTTGTTGTTAGATTGATTAAAAATAGGGTTTGCGTTGTTTCTTGTGTATTCCGATAAGAGTGAATGGTCCCGGGTTTTGAGGCTTAAGCACAAATGATGCTTCCGAAAGAGAAGTGGCCATAACCCACAGGCCTCAGGTTCGAAATTTATAAAGAAAGGGGAAATTGGTATACCCCAAAATCTCCTTTCATCAAGGGGAAAACCTCCTTTCATACAATAATGACACATGGGGCAGATTTTGTCCCCCACATTCTCTTGCATTTGTTACACAACAGTCACAAGAAATCAGCAGCCAATTAAGGGCAGTCCACCACAGTCCACACAGGCCTAATTTGGAGAATCCGCAGACGATGGTTTACTCATTAGTTTGCTAGCATGTTGATTAGGAATTTACATGAGTTATTTAAGAGACTTGTCCCTCTTTGTTTGCAGTGCTTTCTACACATGACGAGCAAGAGGATACGTTGATCCTCACTCAGAAAATACGCTGCTATAGCTAAGGGATTAGCTTGCTGCCACTTCACAGTCACATTGCCATTTGGAGGAGCTTGACTAGCTTTGGGATTATCATTATTTGCCACTTGTTGATCATAGTGACATTAGGATTTCCTCCCAATTTTGTATAAAGAGACTCATTGGGCTCTCATTCTTAATCCGAAATACAAGTTATTGTGCTTAAGGATACTCTGCTGGATTGTACACTCTTTGCAAATTAATATAAAAGACTTTGGGGTTACATTTGAGGTGTTTTTCTCCTTGTGTATGGTAAATTCTTGATGTTCTTGCTCTTATATTTCTACTTGCTTCATTATGTTATTATTGTTGAAATTTGGTACCGGAGGACAAGTGGTTCCCTTAGGCTTTGATCTTTGGCCTAGGGAAAAGTGTCCAAAAGATTTTAATTTTTCTCCTAAAGTGACTTTATAATTTTTATAAAGTTAAAATCTAATTTAAAAGTGACTTAAAGTGATAAAGTTACTAAGTCTAATTTTAAAGTGACTTTTATAAAGTCAATGAAAAATTAGAAAGGAAAAGTGACTTTGGAAATAAATGACTAAGTGGGTCTTTATTAAAGTGGGGTGAATAAAAAAATAGAAAGTGAGATTTAAATGTGCATTTAATCTCAGCCATTGATCTAAATCTATTTCAGCCATTGGATTTAGAGATCACCCAAAAGTCACTTGGATCACCCAAAAGTTACTTGGAGTTATATTAAAGGAGGAAAA
>APFE030676549.1:0-40739 GCA_000404065.3 Pinus taeda | reverse complement strand
GATGCATGTATAGAAACATAAAGCTTTCAGGCATTGAAAGGAAAATGGTGCAAAGAGTATGAGCAGTCAAAGGGTAAAACATTTGAACAGCAGAAAGGGACCTGGTTTAATCACGCATACAGAAACTGGGAAGCAATTGAGCAATGCAGAGCTCAATATAAAGAAATCACAGAGCTAAAAACCAGATTGTCCCAGATGTTCGAATTGTTTCAAAGAATATTAGCTATGAGGAAACCATCTTTTAATTATGCAACATTTCTAAGGGAAAGATTGACGTTCTTGCAGATAAAAGCTGTAAGAGAAGGGAGACCCCATCAAGTGGTTACAGCAGAACAGTTTATGCAAACTTTTGCAGAGGCACCTAAGAATGACCAAAATCTACTATGCGAGCTCTACCTACACAATGAAGCAGTATCCGAAGAAAGGAACAAGAATATGCTACCTGTGGTTGGTGACATACAACTGAGAGCCTTTATTTCCTTTTTAGCCAACCAACTCACATGGTAGAATGCCTTCACCTCAGCCCAACATAATGAACAAAATTGTCTTCTGTGGATTAGGGCTGAGCCACAGAATGTAGCTACTTTTATTGTACAGCACCAAACATTGATAAAGAATTATGATATGAAAAATCATCTCAGACAATTGCAAGCAATAGTCCTGAAGGATTGTCAGCACTATTTGAAAACCAAAGTACCCTTGGCTGTTAAAGAAAATAATCTCTTTTGGGAAAATTTCCCCAAAGAAAGGAAAGAATATCATCCTTACAATCCAGCAAATTTGCAGGTAGCACTTACAAGGGTACCTTTTTATATTAAATGCATGCAACACTGTGCTGAGAGCTGGATAGGCTACAAGTTTAAATTTCCACTTTTATGGTTATCCGGGGAACAATATAAGGGTTAGTTTGGGTTATCTACTAAGGAGGAGGCAGTAGCATGGAGACAGATACAGACTGTCTGTGGTTTCAGAAAAAAGTTCGACGTCACCTCCTACAGCTATTGTCTCAGTAATTTACATTGTTCATCCCAGTACTCCGACTCGGATTCAGAGTAAAACATTGCATGGGGACATGCAATATCTTCAGTTGGGGGGATGTTAGGACCCAGAATTGACCAATTTTGACCTTATATTTCCATCATAATATTATCCTTTTTTGTCATAAGTTATAAGCTTTGATCATACAATGACTTGATCACCCCAAGGTATGGAGTAACTTCCCGCATATCTATATGTTTAATTGTTCACTGTATATTCGTAAGTACCGTTGTATTTATCTTGGGAAAGCTGACTAAATTGCTAAGTAATTGTCTTAAGCCCGCAGGAATTAGAACCTATAGTTGCTGTAACACCAGAAACAACAACTACGCAGTTGCTGCAACACCAGAAGCAACAACTACGCAGTGATATAGTCAGCAACAGAAATCACCTAAAGCGGGTATTTTGCATCAGCTGGGAATAACAATGGCAACTATCTGAGGAACGCTGACGTGGATGAATCAAGCAATTGTCCAAAGAACACAGTTACCAGGACTTAGAACCAGAATAGCACGGGGAATCGGCGAAAGGAATGTACGTATCCCAAGGAAGACGGTCGAAGAACAGTTACCAGCTGTGTAACAGCTAGAACCTAAACAAAGAATATATCGTCATATTGTTGCAACAACATCTCTGTAATTCTTATTTTTGATTAAACAGATCAACTAATTGAACCGTAACAATCTATTGTAATAGATGTCTCCTCTATAAAGAGGAGACATCTACATTAGTCAAGGGAGTCTGGAAGAGCATTTTGTAAAGATATCAGCAATTCTGAACTTTACTGTACTTGAATCTTTGACGGATGAATAGAAGAACGTTTTGAGTATTTAAGCTATTCTTCACTTTCTGGGGAATCTTGTGAGAGGGACTGGGCCCACCTTTCTCACAAGATTCACCATTTACTTTGCTATCAAGTGTGTAAGTGTGTGATAGTCTCTTTTTGCAGATACTCTGTTTTGGACTTTGTAGCATTACCTCTTGCAATTCTGTTTTGCTAGCACTCTGTTTTATTAATTTATTCGAAATTATGCAAGCTTGTTTCACCGGTGAATCTGAGTGCAGTGTGTGTTAGCAATCTGATTCCAGGGACAGGTGCTGAACGTCCTCATCTGGAGGATAGGGTCCTGATCCTCTGCCAACAGAGCATCCATTTCCTTGTTTCTTAGATCTGTAATTTTAATCAATTCTTTCTTTATCAGCACTGTGATAACATAGTACAGGAACTAAGTATACTACAGCTTTCGATGCTTTTAGAATTTAAGTACAAACAGTATGCAGTGGCCTTTGGAATAAAAAGACTTTCCCAGGTTGACAATTAATGTGGTACTTGATTGTTTAATTAATAAACAATTCAACTAGCCAACAGTCGCGTGATGGGTACACTGTACACTCCTAAGTCTTAGTGATGAAATACTTACCTCTTGAACCTATGCGTTGTGATCATCTTAAGGACAACCTCCTCCGACTGCACATTGAGCAACCTTGGGGTCTAGACCATTAGTTTGGATTCTTAGCCTTACCAACTACGCAGTTCATGATCCCTCCTACCCTTTATTGTGAATTGCACAGTTTCATTGGACAATGGGGTCACCCTTGTGTCAGTGTCACACCAAATTGCACAGTCCCCTAAGCTTCCTCTTCAACTATTGTGCATTGTGGAGTTACAGTGCCCTGACCTACCTCCCTTGTCTCCCTAACTTGTTCAACTGCACAGTCCCATTATTATACCTTACCTCAAATGTGCATTGCATAGTTTCAGTTAACATTGGAGCCTCCTTTGTATTACTGCTGAAGAGAACAATGTTGTGCCTTGATATTGCATCTCCTTCACTGCACATTCTGCAGTTATAGTCAACAAACATCCAACCTTTATCTACTAGACCCGCCCTTTGCCCAGAAGGCATTTCATGTCCCCCCTTTATTGTACCATTAAAAATTTCTAGTCAACAGTGAGGCCCTTGTAGTAGAGAACCACATATTACCTTATCCCTCTTTCTCTGTATTAGGGAGCTTCAATCCCTCATATCGTAGTCACTACCTCCCATGCCTCACACACATGTTTGTCTCTTCCTCTTTCCCTAACATAGTGCACATTTATAGTGCATAGTCTCCCACTTATTACCTCCTATAACTACACACTACGCCCAAGGAAGCTGTTGAAAATGGCAACAAGAAATGATAAAAATAGCACTGCTATAAATAGCAGTTTGGGTACCAGTGCTGGATTGAGCAACATGGAATGAAAAATGGAAGTGCTAAAAATAACATTCTATTTTTAGTAGTTCGGGATGGATTCCTATTTTTAGGTAGTCCCTGGACTAAAAGGAAATAAAATTCGAATTTGAACTTAGCAACTATTGGAAAATAAATTAATTAATTCACCATGAGTTAATTAGTTGTGAAAAATCAAACATGAAGTCTATGTGAGGACATGCAATAGTTTCTCCAATAATTGAGGAATTTATCCATCAGTTAAAGAGATAAGGATGAGTTCTAATTTGAGTTGTAATTAGTTGGCTCGGTTAACTGAGTCAAGTCTAGTTAGATTGATTTAAACAGTTTGTTTAAATTAATGTGAGTTTAGTTAGTTAATTCTTGCATCCATGTAATTTTTTTTCTTCAGATAACTGAATATTCTCTCATGAATAACTCATGCATGTCAGTTCAGACAGAGACCCAGTTGAGATCAGAGGAGGGACAATGTACTATCAGTTGGATGGATTTTTGGTATAAAGGAAACTCATCCATGGAGAAGGATTTATCTCCTTCAGGACTGTGCAGTTAGATCAGAGGTTAGTGAGTGTGTGAAGAGGCCAATTCACACATGTGGCTTCACTGGACCCCAAGAAAAACTGTGCAAAGAAATAGGAGGCTTGGAGGGCAGAGGAGAAGGTTTGAGAGAGGCCTTTGACTGTCTATGAGCAGCAGAGGGATTGCAGAGAGAGAAGGATAGCTTGTGAGTTGATTATTTTTGAGTTGGGGTTTCAGGCTGAGGCTTCCCCTGGGTTATTTCTTCTGTGTTATGTGTGATTGCTTTCTCATTCTTAGTTATATGTGTTCTCATTGATCATGCTCAATTTGATTACACTTCCACAAAGTGTTGTAGAAGTAGATCTTGTATTGTGTTTTAGGATATTACATAATTTGTTGATCTACAATGGGAATTTCTACATGGCATCAGAGCAAAGGTGATCAAAGGAGAGAATTGTATACAAGAAGGGAGAAGTTCAAAGTTTGTGGTTCCTGAATATAGAAATCGAGTTCTTATCACATCTCATTTCCACCAATGGCGTTCAACGGTTTGAGGCTTGAGTATGCACTTGATGGCAGCTCAAACTATATAGCCTGGAAGGATCGCATGGAAGCAATGTTAGAGGATAACGGGTTAAAGGACTTCATTGATCAAGAAGTACCCAAGCCTACAACATCTAGTGCCCAAGAATTGGCGGAATGGAAGAAATGTGTGGCTAGAGCAAGGAGAATCCTTCTGGAGGGAGTTTGAGATCACATAGTCTCGAGTCTCCATGGGAAGGAGACATGGTTTACAATGTGGAAAACATTGAAATATCTATATCAAAATAACAGTGATCAGAGGAAGCTGGCACTGAAAGACAAGCTTCGGAAGGTCAAGTGTGAAAAGGATGACAGGATCTCTACGTATTTGAACAAGCTCACCACATGCAGGGATGAGCTTGGAAGTGTAGGGATTGCGACAGCTATGACATGGTGACTCTTGCACTCCTCAGTATTCTTAAGGGCTGGCATAGCTACCAGGACTCAATTAATGGAAGAGAGAATCTGCTAGATTGGGAATGACTTTGGTCAGATCTGATGCAGGAGGAGATAAGAAGAAGCACTAGATATGGTTCTTCATCCATGGAGGATGAAGAAAACTGCGCCTTAGCGAGTAAGGCGAAGAGGGGAAGGAGAAGGATTCTCTTTCCCAATCCAGTTCTTCCTAAGGTGGGAAGAAGTTTGAAAAATCGAAAGTGCGAAGCTTTCATTGTCATGAGGTGGGCCATTTTGTTACAAATTTTCCACTGAGGAAATCTAAGAAGGGATCTGCGGAAGGATCAGAAGGTGAGGCACTGGCCTCACAGTTTAAGTTGGATTTCACACTGTTCGCATGTATGGTTTCATCCATGGTGGGAAGTGGTTGGTTTTGTGACAGTGGAGCTTATTTCCACATGACCGATGACAAGAGATGGTGATTTGGATCTTGGGGGGAGGCCCTCAAGATATAAAAGGTTGAAATAGGGGGGGGAAGGCCCCCAAGATCTAAAAAATTGGAATTTCCAGAAGAAAAAGAGTAGAATGCCCAATAAACAAAACCACAAAGATTTTTTTTTTATTAAAATGGAGAGTAACTATAAAAGCTATATTGTGGCGGACAAACTGTCCTTTTACAAAATGCGACTTGTTACTTATAGTATTTTTCAGTTACAATACCACATGTCAATTCCATGGGTGAATGAATACCATGGGTGGATGTCACTTACAATACCATGGGTGAATAAATACCATGGGTGGATGCCACTTACAATACCATGGGTAGATTGCATGGGTGGATGAATACCATGGGTTGATGCCATTTTCCATTCGGATCATTCCTCCCTCCTTAAGAAGCAATGGTTCCCATTGCATGAAGTTCCCTCCTGCGAAGTCTTTGTTGAATATGAAGAGCCACTGAAGAGAAGGGTTTTATGTGGGTAACCCATAACCATGATGAATGAAGATTCGAGGATAGATATACCCTGTAATGCTTGTGACCAACTGTGATACTGATATTGTGCAGACTAGAAAATGGACTTCGATGAAGTGTGGATTTGTGGATGACCCATAACCATGATGAACGAAGGTTTGAGGATAGAGATACCTTGTAATGCTTATGACCAACTGTGGTACTGACAGTGTGCAGCCTAGCAAATGGACTTCGATGAAGTGTGGGTTTGTGGATGACCCATAACCATGACAAACAAAGATCTGAGGATAGAGATACCATGTAATGCTTGTGACCAACTGTGATACTAACAATGTAGGGCCTACTAAATGGACTTCGATGACAAGGATTTTGTGTGGTTGACCCATAACCGTGATGTTAGTTGTTGATGAAGTAGCAAGTTCCTACATAGCCTCGAGAGGGAGGGCATGTCTCTAACGGGAACCCGCTCCGAATGCTGCTCCAGAATTAAAATGGACATAAATCGGTCAATATAACTTAGAATATTTATTATAACCTATTTTTGGAAGCAGAAGGACCATTTTCGATCTTCCCATGTGTTGGAAATCCTTATCTGGACACTCTAGCATCTCAGATTCACACTGCAATTTTTCCGCCGTCACAAAAGTTTTGAAAAAATAGTTGATTTTAAATCAACGATATCTCCCGCATTTGAACTTCGATTCGAACCATTTTTTTTTTTGAAATTGGTATTTTTCAAGACAAGCTCAGATATACAATCCTTTTTTCGAAATTCTGCACAAAAGCTTAAAAAAATTATAGGAGAGTCGCCATCCACCAGTTGTCGTCAGGAAAAAATTCTACAACATAGCTGATTTTAAATCAACGTATCTCCCTCATCCAGACTCCGATTTGGCTGATTTGTTTTTTGAATTTTGGTATTTTTTCGTAAGGAGTCTAGGCCGGTTATTTGTTTTTGTAAATATTGTACCAAATGTTTTAGATCTGATCTGTAAACTCGACGTCCAAAAAAAGAAAATTCCTGCAAAAAAATGAAAAAAAAAAAATTCCTCCTGCTTAACCCAAGAAAGTGTTCTGTGGAGATTACAGCGCATGCCTGAAGTTTGTTGAATATTGCTACAAAAATTTGAAATTTAAATATGCATGAAACCCTCATTCCCATGGAAGCATAACGTGCTCTGATACCATTGATCCAAATCTTGGGGGGAGGCCCTCAAGATCTAAAAGATTGAAATAGATCTCGGGGGGAGGCCCCCAAGATTTGAAAAATTGGAATTTCCAAAAGAAAAAGAGTAGAATGCCCAATAAACAAAACCACAAAGATTTTTTTTTATTAAAACGAAGAATAACTATAAAAGCTACATTATGGCAGACAAAATGTCCTTTTACAAAATGCGACTTGTTACTTATAGTATTTTTTAGCTACAATAACATAGGTAAATTCCATGGGTGAATGAATACCATGGGTGGATGTCACAATACCATGGGAAAATACCATGGGTGAATGAACACCATGGGTGGATGTCACTTACAATGCCATGGGTGAATAAATATCATGGGTGGATGCCACTTACAATACCATGGGTAAATTGCATGGGTGGATGAATACCATGGGTTGATGCCATTTTCCATTCGGATCAGTTTGTTCAGTACTTTGGAGGAAAAAGATCTCCAGATACTCATAGAGATGGGTAATGATGAAAAGTATAGTGTCTCAAGTGTAGGCACGGTTGTTTTTCAGAGGGAGCATGGAGCTCGCATTACCTTGACCGATGTCAAGTATGTACTAGGACTGAAGAGAAATTTGGTGTCGACAACGATGTTGGAAGACAGAGGCTATGATGTAGTCTTCAGTAAGGGAAAGGTTTTCCTTAGATACATCATCAGTAAATAGGTGAAGCAGATCGGTTCTCGGGTCAAGAACCTATATGCTCTTGAGGTTCAAGATGCATGTAAAGCCTTGAGGAGCAAGGCAACTGATGGAGACTTGGTGGTTGAGAGGGAGACTACATTACCTCTCAACATGCAGCCATAGGAGAAGTCTCAGACGATTGTGGAGGAGCCATGATTGGTGAAGCAACATTAGGAGGTTGTGGAGCAGCCACAACTGGCGAAGATGAGAGGAGACCGAGTGGAGGCATCCACTCATTCAGAGACCTCCAGTAGGGGGAAATTTCAAGCCAAGTGGGTAGAGGGATCACATGCACCCATACCTCTAGGTAGGAGGTGGGGAGATGTGGAGTGATCATCCCAAAAAGGCTGGAATAGGGGTAGGATCTTTGAGGCACCCAACCTATTTGATTAGACCTTGCTACTAGAGCCCCAATGAGGAGTAACAAGACTGGGTGAGTGGGTAGAGACAGATGCTAATGGAGTAGAAGAGAGAGCTACAGTGTAGGAATCCCAAGACAGTGTAGAACTAGCAGGTTGTAACAATGCGAGAAGCACAAGAGTGTTGCACCAGTGCAGGATGGCACAGAGAGGTGTGCAACAGTGTGAGATGCATGGAGTGTTGCAGCAGCTCAGAGGTTAGAGAGGGAGCACTTGTCAGCAGCAGGTAGAACTTCAACATCAAAGTATGTTTCTAGCCCAACAGAGAGGTCAGTGGGGAATTTTTTTTGTTTCTAGAGTTGGTGGAGCAACCACACTTGGTAGAAGTGTTGCATGCATAACATTCCAAAGGTACAATATCAGGTTCGATTTGAAGCCTTTCTTGTTGAGAGGGAGTGTTGAAAATGGCAACAAAAAATGCTAAAAATAGAAGTGATAAAAATAGCACTGTTATAAATAGCAGTTTGGGTACCAGTGCTGGATTGAGAAATAGGGAATGAAAAATGGAAGTGCTAAAAATAGAATTCTATTTTTAGCAGTTTGGGATGGATTCCTATTTTTAGTCAGTCCCTGGACTAAAATAGGAATTAAAATTCGAATTTGAACTTAACAGCTATTTGAAAATAAATTAATTAATTCACCATCAGTTAATTAGTTGTGAAAAATCAAACATGAAGTCTATGTGAGGACATGCAACAATTTCTCTATTAATTGAGGAATTTATCCATCAGTTAAAGAGATAAGGATGAGTTATAATTTGAGTTGTAATTAGTTGGCTCAGTTAACTGAGTCAAGTCCAGTTAGATTGATTTAAACAGTTTGTTTAAATTAATGTGAGTTTAGTTAGTTAATGCTTGCGTGCATGTAACTTTTGTTCCTCAGATAACTTAATGTTATCTCATGAATAACTCATGCGTGTTAGTTTAGAAAAATAACCAGTTGAGATTAGAGGAGGGACAATGTACTGTAAGTTGGATGGATTTTTCCTATAAAGGAAACTCATCCATGGAGAAAGATTTATCTCCTTCAGGACTGCACAGTTACATCAGAGGTTAGTGAGTGTGTGAAGAGGCCAATTCATACATGTGGCTTCACTAGACCCCAAGAAAAATTGTGCAAAGAAATAGGAGGCTTGGAGGGTAGAGGAGAAGGTTTGAGAGAGGCCTTTGACTAACTATGAGTAGCAGAGGGATTGCAGAGAGAGCAGGATAGCTTGTGAGCTGATTCTTTTTGTAATCCAGACTATATTTCCACTTGTATGATAATACAGACTTGGGGTTTTAGGCTGAGGCTTTCCCCAGGTTATTTCTTCTGTGTTATGTGTGATTTCTTTCTCATTCTAGTTATATGTGTTCTCATTGATCGTGCTCAATTCGATTAAGATTCCGCAAAGTGTTGTAAAAGTAGATCTTGTATTGTGTTTTAGGATATTACATAATCTGTTGATCTACAGTGGGAATTTCTACAAAAGCCTCTCCCTCCCAGTCGTTGCACACACTATCACAATTAGTACCTGTTATAGTCTTATAGTCAGAGTGATCAAAATTATTCTTTTTAGCATTGGCCAGAGTCTTAGGTCAAATTATAATACTCTCAAATTAAATTTGACATCTCTCTTGGTTGGAAAAAGGTATTGAGTCAATGTATAAATGTATAATGTGTATTCTACTCTCATCACAAGCCTAAGGTCATGGTCATCATCAAAAGTATCATCAGAAATCTCATGGCTCTTTTGCGGTGATTTGCTGCACACGGGGACAATTTTACTTCAAAATCCATTTATGAAGTAATGGACATGAATTTTACAAAAGTGAAAGAAGTTTTTATCATTCACATACCAAAGAAAAAAAAAATCATTCAGTTTATGCACAGGTGTTATGATTTGGGAGATATGAAGTGATATTTGAGGCTTATGTTAAAAAAATCAAATTTTGAATTTGTTTTACTATTTTAGTCATTGTTTTTTGGCGCGCTTTTCTAACATCTGGAAATGAATTTTGAGAAACCCAAGGAGTTTTTTGTAAGCACGAGCCAAATGTAAAATAATTCTTTCCTTTTCTTCATAGATGTCATGGATTGGAATATTTGACTGGATCTTTATAGCCTCGTTTTATAGATTTAAACATTTAATGATTTCCTGTTTTGGTCATGATTTTGTGGCACATATTCGAAGGAGATGGAGATGAATTTGTGAACACTTAGAGAGGTTTCTCTAAAAAACAAGCTAATATACAAAAAAATCCTTCTATTTTGTAATATATGTCATTATTCAAGTGATACGAGTTAATATTTCACCCCTATTTTCAGAAATTCAGTCCCTATTCCAAGCAGGGAGTGCCAAATTTAATGCAACTGTTTCTATATTTAGGGAGATTATTGAGCTTGAATCCATTAGTCCAAGGATGATTTAATTGTATATATTTCATGAATTTTAGAGTGAAAAAGGTGGGATACTTGAACTCTGACATTTTGGAATTGGTGTGCTTGATTTTTTTGGCATAATTAATATACTGTTGCAACTATTTTTCTGGGATTCATGTGCTGTGGTCAGTGACATTGTTTTCTTCGGTCATTCTTTTGCATTTATTTTTTATATGTTTGTAATAGCTATCCATATTTCTTCTCATGTTAATCTCTTAATTTTTAAACAGAATTCAGTACCAGAAATTCTTTCTTTTGTTTGAGATTATCATTTAAGTGTTTTAATCTTCCAACCATGTGAATTCATGCAAGTGTGCTCACTTAGTTCCTTCTATCTAATTTCATCATGACCATAATACTACAACAGATCCATTTTTTTCCTTGATTACATCTATCTTATCTCATTTAAATGGCTACAACTGATCTTTTATCTATTTGGCCTAGTTCCTAAACCTATTGCTTCATATCCAACAAAACCTAAATCAAAACCCTACTTAGCTGATAACTAGCCTAAATCCCTCATATTCTCCAGTCAATTCCATTCGATGTGAGGTTGATTTAGAGAGAGCCCTCTCTGATTTGGCAGGGCTATCTACCAAGTTAAAAGTTGGTCTATGGTTACCTCTTTGGTTTCCTTTCCTAGCATTGGGAAACTAAGGAGTTCTAACATTTTGTCATTGTTTCTAGGAAGCGAACAGTTTCATATTCCCTAGGAAAGATCATCAAAGTTTAGATCTGATTTGATGATGGTGCATAGAGGTCGGACACATATGAAGGTTGAAACATTCACCTAGTGACTCCAAGTTGATTCAAAGGCTCCACTGGGAGTAGGATCCAGAAATCAAACTGAGTTCTCAACCTAGAAGGTATGCTCCTGTGTATCGAGATCATGTTCTAGGCTTTACAAAATGTATGCCTCAAGTAGATTGGGGAACATACTTGCCAAAATTCAGAGATGGAAAAGGTGATGATGCTACAATTCATTTAATAAGATTTCATATGCATATGCATAAGCTGAGGATTGATTTTCATGAATATTTTCACGATCACATTAGAAGAAATAACACTATTTTGGTATTAAAGCTTGCCTCCTACTTGCATTTATTCTCTCAAATATTTTCACTCAGTATTTTTTGAGAAGTATAGAGAAGCCTATCCTTCTTTACGTTTGATTGAGGATTTTTGTGATCACTTTGAGAATTTTATTCAAGAGATGGAAAGTGCTTATGGAGATGAAGAGTTTATGGATGATGAACTCTTGAATGCTTTGAATGAAAACCCTTTTCACCACCATGAGAAGATTATATATTCTACCCTGGATGACATCAAACTTGAGCAAAATTCTTCAAAAGATGATAATGATATTCCATCATCTGAAGTTAATAATATTTTGCAACAATCTTTCCAATCTTCAAGGGATCAAGATATATATAAAAATGTTCTTTCCAGCCACCCTTCATTCCTTTTCTCTTCTGAGTTTTTAATTCAGGAAGAAATATGTGCAGATCAAAATTTTGAGTTTTCTTGAATATAAACTCTAGAGAGTCATGATTTATCTATTGAGGTTAAAAACAATGTACAACATGTTTGTTGTATTTATTTGATGAACATATTCAACAACCTTCAAATGGTCAAGATATATAGTTTTTTCAAAGCTAAGACAATTATTTTTCTGATATACATGAAAAGCTACTTGTAGATATTTGTGTTGATGCTATTTTAGCTACCTCAATTGAAGATCTGCAAGAACATACAAATCTTGTCTTTGATCTGGATGGTATGGAAGATCACATTGTTGCATTTCCATTTAAGAAGGATCAAGCAAATGAAGATGAAAAATCAACCATTATATTTGAAAGCATATCCCCTCTTTTTTCTAATCAACAAGAGGTAATGCCTCATGATTTTCAAGATCCCATGGGTAGTCTTTTACAAGCATCATAAGAAAGTGCAGTTTGTTTTATTCACCAACATAGGTTTTGGACTTAGGTATAATTTTTAGTTTCCACCTTCTAAATACAACCTTTGGAATATCAAGTGTGAAAAGTGTGACATGATCTCTACATATCTGAACAAGCTCACCACCTGTAGGGATGAGCTTGGAAGTGTAGGGATCACGACAGCCGATGATGACATGGTGATTCTTGCACTCCTCGGTCTTTCTAAGAGCTGGCATAGCTACCAAGACTCAGTTAATGGAAGAGAAAAACTACCAGATTAGGAATAACTTTGGTTGAATTTGATGTAGGAGGAGATAAGAATAAGCACAAGAGATGGATCCTCATCAAAGAAAGATGATGAGGAACATCTAGCCTTAGTAAGTAAGGCGACGAAAGGGAAAGGGAAGTCGTCCCATCTCAAATCTGGTTCTTCCCATGGTGGGAAGAAGTTTGACAAATAAAAAGTGTGATGCGTTCATTGCCATGAAGTGGGCCATTATGCTACGATTTGTCCATAGAAGAAATCCAAGAAGGGATCCTCGAAGGGATATAATGGTGAGGCACTGGCCTCATAGTTTGAGTTGGATTTCTCTCTTATCGCATGAATGGTTTCATCCATGGTGGGATGTGTGTGGTTCCTGGACAATGGAGCTTCATTCCACATGTCAGGTGATAAGAATATTTTCAGTACCTTGGAGGAGAAGGATCTCCAGATGCCGATCGAGATGGGAGATGATGGAAAGTACCGTGTTTCAGGTGAAGGTATGGTTTTGTTTCAGAGGGAGCATGGAGCTCCCCTCACCCTGACTGATGTAAAGTATGTACCAGGTCTGACGAAGAATCTTGTGTCTGTCGCTATGTTAGAAGATAAAGGCTATGATGTAGTCTTTAGTAAAGGAAAGGTATTCCTAAGGCATATCAGTACTGGACAAACCAAGCGAATTGGCATGTGAGTAAATAATCTCTACAAGTTGGAGGTAGATGACTATGCTACATTGAGTTCCAAAGCTGAGGTGGTGTAGAGCCAAGATGTTGGAGAGATATGACATAGAAGACTGGGCCACTTGCACCATGGAGCCCTGAAGATCATGCAACAGATTTCTACTAGACTTCCCAAGGGAAACCTGGAGCAGACAAATACATGAAAAGGTTGTACGTTGGGTAAGTATGTGAAATCTTCCTTTCCGGATTGAGACAATAGAGCTGGAGCAATCCTGGAGCGAGTTCACTCAGATGTTTGTGGACCTTTCTCTACAACCTCTACCGCTAAACAAAGGTACTATGTTATTTTTATTGATGATTTTTCTCATAGATGCTGGATCTACTTTAGGCAAAAGAAGGATCATACCTTCTTAAGGTTTTGTGAGTTTAAAGCCTTGGTAGAGAAAGAATATGGAAAGAAAATAAAAGCCTTGTGTAGCGCAATGGTGGAGAGTATGTCTCCCAACAGTTTAAGGACTTTTGCGCTGCAGAAGGAATTAAACGAGAGTTGATGGCACCCCATAACCCACAACAGAATGGGGTGGCCAAAAGGAAGAACAAATCGATTGTGGGATAAGCTCAAGCAATGTTGCATGACTAAAGCCTACCATTGCATTTGTGGGTTGAGGCATGCAATACATTAGTATACTTGCGGAACAGAATCCCGCACCGTACTCTGGGAATGAAGACACCTATGGAGACCTTTTCCGGGAAGCGACTAGATGTGAGTCACTTTCGAATATTTAGATCTTGATTTTACTGTCATGTGGCCAAAGATGCCCGAAAGAAGCTGGATCCAAATGCTGAGTTGGGAATACTTGTGGGGTACACAGATACACCCCACAACTATCAAGTGTACCTGCCTACCAGTCAGAGGATAGTGGTATGCAGGGATCTAAAGTTCAATGAGTAGAAAGCCATGTGAGTATCACTTGAGAGGGAGCTCAAGTTGTATGTAGAGGAGGAACTTTCAATTCCTAGGGAGGAGGAGCCTCAGATTGATGCGGAACAGCTACATGCAAAGGATCTAGGAGTGGAGACATCCACTGATGTTGAGACTTCCAGAGATGGGTGGAAACTCTCAAGGGAAGATGACAGGTTGATGCTGGATGCATGGGAGAATGTGGGACAACCATCTTCTCAGCATAGATAGAGGAGGTCGCCCAAGCAGTACACGAGGTACATGGCCCTGGTTGGGGAGTGTGTAGATACTGAACATTCTTCATTTGATGAGGCAACTCATCAACCAGTCTGGGTTGATGCAATGGTAGAGGAGTACGACTCTATTATTCAAAACAGTGTGTGGGATGTTGTCCCAAGACCTTAGGATAAGTCAGTGGTTAGTTCCAGATGGCTTTACAAGGTAAAGCGGGCAGTTGATGGCAATGTTGAGAAAAATAAGGAAAGGTTTGTTTCCCGAGGTTTCTCACAAGTTAGGGGATCGACTACGATCAGACCTTTGCTCCTGTAGCAAGGTACTTATCTATCAAATCGATGTTGTCATTATCAGCTTAGATGGGTTGGAAGATCCATTAGATGGATGCGAAGAAAGCATTCCTCAATGGGAAGATTGAGGAGGAGGTGTACATTGAGCAGCCAGAGGGTTTTGAGACCTTCAATTGTGAGTTGCATGTGTGCCGACTCAAGAGGGCTTTGTATGGGCTGAAGCAAGCACCCTATGCTTTGTACACTAGGATCAATAGCTATTTCACTTGGTTGGACTTCACAAAGAGTGAAGCAGATGCGAACCTTTACCACATCATGGTAGAAGTTAAACCATTGATCATTGTTCTTTATGTCGATGATCTGGTTTTGAAAATGATGATCAACTGATCCAGTCTTGCAAGGAGGACCTTGCAAGAGAGTTCAAAATGAAAGACATGGGTCTTATGCACTACTTTCTAGGCATGGAGGTGTGACAGAAAGATGTGGAAGTATTTGTGTCTCAAGTCAAGTATGCCAGTGAGATACTCAGGCCCTTTTACATGGAGAAGTGCAAGCCCATGCAAACTCCTCTAGCTGGGAACTGGAGGAAGGAGGATGCTACTTCAAGTGAGGTAGTAGCTGCTACTATTTCTCAACAACTTGTGGGTTCACTTATGTATCTGGTGAACACACAACCAAACTTATGCTTTGTGGTGAACTAGCTGAGTCAAGCTATGGTTTAGCCTACCAAGCTGTTTTGGAAGGCAGCGAAGCATGTGCTGAGATACCTCAGAGGCACATCTCAGTTTGGATTGTGGTATAGACAGATAGAGAGAGTGAAGCTTCAAGGTTTTAGAGATGTAGATTGGGTAGGGAGTCCATCAGACTGGAAGAGCACTTCTGGAAGAATCTTCGACCTTGGTTTAGTTGCGGTTTCTTGGTACAACAGGAAACAAAGGTCAGTTGCACTTAGCTCATCAAAGACTGAATACATGGCTGCTAGTGAGGCTGGATGTGAGGCCATTTGGATGCAAAAGATTCTAGTGGGAATGTTTTGTTAGATGATGGATACAATTGTGATCCACTACGATAATCAGAGTTGTATCAAACTCTTTGAGAATCCAGTTTTTCATGATAGGTCCAAGCAAATTGATATCCGATATCACCATCTTCGACACTATGTGGTCAAGAGGATCATGTTGTTGCTGTATGTTTTAACCGAGGAATAGGATGTAGATATTTTGATGAAGGCATTTTCAAAATGCAAGTTTGAGTTCCACAGAGATAGGATTGGGGTTACTGATAATCCCTGAACATGAAGTCTATGTGAAGACATGCAATAGTTTCTCCATTGATTGAGGAATTTATCCATAAGTCAAAGAGATAAGGATGAGTTGTAATATTGATTTGTAATTAGTTGGCTTAGTTAACTGAGTCAAGTCTAGTTAGATTAGTTCAAATAGTTTGTTGAACTAATTGTGAGTTCAGTTAGTTAATGCATGTAGCTATTGCACTTCAGATAACTGAATATTCTCTCATAAATAACTCATGCATGTCAGTGCAATTAGAGACCCAGTTGAGATCAGATGGAGGGACATTGTAAGGTCAGTTGCATCAATAGTACATTGATAATATCTCTTGCATGCAGAAGGAATTCATTCCTTAGAGATCGTGTAGTTACTTTTTCAGTTTAGTGAGTGTGTGACGAGGGAAATCACACAGGTGGCATCATTGGACCCCAAGAAAACCTGCGCAAGGAAATAGGAGGCTTGGAGGGCTGAGGGAAGGAATATCTAGTGTCCATTCTATCTATGATCTGTATTGTTTGATTGTAGAGAGAGCATGATAGCTTGTGAGATGAGTTTTTTGTAATCTGAACATATTTCCACTTGTATGATAATACAAAGGTTGGTGTTTTAGGTTGAGGCTTTCCCTGGGTTATTCTTTTGTGTTCATGTGTGATTGGTTTCTCATTCTCATTTATATGTGTTTTATTTGATCTTGCTCATATTTGATTAAGCTTCCACAAAGTTTGTTGTAGAAGTAGATCTTGTATTTTGCTTTAGTATATTTCATGGTCTGTTGATCTACAATGGGAATTTCTACAAGAATGATATTCTTAAGAACAATACCTACAATCATTTTTGAAAGCAAACTTCAAGCTCATGAAGCATATTACTATCATTTTTTTAGACAGAGTAGGGGAAGATGAAGATGGCCTTCCTTGAGGCCCAAATCCCACATCCAAAAACATCAGCAGATTAAACGAGTACTACCATTGACTTCAACACCAAATATATCCATCCCATTAATCAAATGGAGATGCATAAGCAGACCGGTGAGATGATTTCTTCTACATTAACTAACACTGCCATGTCATTGTCTAAGTTGCAGGTTTCATATGCCAAAATTCAGTCCCAATTGAAAATGGAAAATGTATCCTCCTTAGAAAAGGTTAATAAGATCAAATATTTGGAAGATTTGGTAGTCAAAATAGGATATGATCCTAAAAATGTAAATGTTGCAGAGGAGATCATCATGAAGAAAAATCTGGATATTACAACATTAAGAAAGCAGCTTAAGCTGTCAGCAACAAAGGATCACTTGACTAAAGACATTGAAGAGAATGAGACACAAAAGGATGACATGATGAAGCTAATCATAGAGAAAAATATATAGATCATACAAATGGAGACATAGATGGAAAAGATGATAAAAGAGAAAGAACAGAGTCAAAAGATGGCCATTGTCCCCATGGATGCCATACCCATCACTCAACTCCCAAAAACAGGAACAACAACTGCAACCACTTCTTCCACTTAAACTACAAGTTCTGAATAGGTGAAAAAGACACTAGAGAACATGTCAAGTTAGAATAAATCAAGACATTGCATGGGCAACTCAAATCTCTAGAGGAATAGAAAGCCAAAATTGAAGCTTCTCGTCTGGCTGAAGTGCAAAAATCACAAAGGTTGTTGGAGAAATTACGAAAGGTGGAGAAGGATACATCAATTGGTCAGACCTTGGCCCAAGCTAAGGAAACCATTTGGATGGGTATTATGGACTCTATGAATTAGCTTTGGCCATGTATCCAAATCATTTTTGAACAGAAAGAATTGATAGAAAAGGCCATAGAAACCATTGTTCAAGTAAGGGAAAAGTTGGGAGATATGCTCACAGAAGCCTCCAATATCATCAGATTACTGAATTCAAAGACCAAGTATGAACTTAAAGAATTAGGAATTAGTGACAAGACTACTACTATTTAAGAAGTGAAGAAAGTTTTGACTAAAAGGAACCTCATTGATCAATTGGAAGAAATGTGTGAGACATTAGAGCTGGGAGTGAATAGGGTTTCTAGCAGAATTGAAGCATTAATCCAGAAAGGACCGCCCAACATATATATGATTAATGATAAATTGATCACTCAAGAAGATTATGTTTTAAAAATGAAGGAAGTGGCCAGAAGCAGTGTCAAGTTCAATGGTATAAAGGGAAGCATGATAGCAAGGGTGTTTTTAGAAACCATGGCAAATGACTTCTATATCTAGAATGGAGTAAAATATTTTTTTAGAGTAAAACATGTTTTTACAGTAAAACAAACTTTTGCTAAGTATATTGAGGTTGATGAGATTTACTGGAGGGTAGTTAAATTAACCATACCAGATGAAAAAAGGTGGGAAGAATTATGTGATTTGCTGGATTAAAGGGTAATTCGGATGCAGTAAAACAACAACCAACACAACAACCAGCATAGAAACCAACACAACGACCTACACATCAACGCAACACATTTTTGAGGCCGATTCATCAACCGAATCCACCAAAACAGAGCCACCTGTGCATGCAACTGTCGACATTTCCTATTTTTCTGCCAAAGATAAATTTTATTGTTTGGAATAAAGGCTAATAATGCACTGTTGGTTGAGACAATGATTTTGTAATCATTTTGTAATTATTTGTATAAATAATTCATTGTTTGAAGTATTAAGGGTTGATTTTTGAATATAATTTCCTCTGCAAAATTGCAATTTTTGAAGTTGCTGGAAGCATCAATAATACAGGGACATTTTTACAGGATTCATGTGGTGTACAAAATGGTGATGCTTTTCTTCAGTTTACGTATTTAAACATTGTTTTCTTTTCTCTTTCTAAAATTCTCAATTGCTTAACATAAACTGTGATGAATAGGACATGTTACGTATAGCACCCTATTCTTACTGTTAGTAATTTACATGTTTTCTGCTGAAGTCAAATTAAGGAATTCTTAATTGCTCCTTAATTTCTACTTAATCTTACATTTATGCTCTCTCATAATCCCTTTAAATTTATGAAATATCCAATTAGTGAAACCTATCTTGCCCTATGAAACTCCTCTAAAATTTGATGCAAATCCAGTTAAATCTTTAGACTTCATAGTCCAATGGAATTATAACAATTAAATCAACCAAACAATCCAATAAAAAACAATCAGTATAGTCATAACTAGCCTAAAATTCACATCAAACATAGCTAAATTTTACAAAGAGATCCCTCTCTGAAGATGGGAAGGCTAGATCCCAACTTCCAAAGTGGTTTTGATGTTGTCCTATGTGTTTACTCCCTTAACCTCAAAAATACAGAATGACAACATAGTGGCGACCATACCGGGGAAGAATACTTTTTAGATTGAAAATAATTATTCCCTGGTATTCAATCATTATTTCTATGAATCAAAACTCTTATCTCACAATGAAATACATGGTCTAAGTTTGTACTCTTGTATATATTTGAGTGTGTTATTAATTTTGATTTTATTAGTTGTGTGTTAAGTTTTTAATAGATCTGAATCCTAAAAGAATTTTCACCAGAGCTCACCCAGATACCAACCCTGCAGAATTGTTACATAATCTAGAGAAATTAGTGAGAAAGAAAAGTCTTACAGAGAGCTAGGGTAGTAATAGTCCTCTGCCTAGGTTTATTTCTCTTCTTGAGAATATCCTTTTGTCTAGGTATACTCTCTTCCAGAGAAGTTTGAAAGTATTTAAGGCATGGAGTTTGATTTTCCTTTCCAGCATAGTTTGTTTAGGACAAAATCTGAGAGCTTTGTAAGCCAAATTATCATTAATCAAGCTTTACTGCAACCTTATATACCCCAAGCTCAACCTCCTGAATTAGACCCTGATCTAGAATACCTACAACAATTTGATAAATTATAGGATCTAGTTTCGGTTTTGAACCAAGCGATTGATGAAGCTTATATTCAACAATCTGTTGAATTTTCAGCTTTAAAAGTGAAGTAGCTTCTTTTTCCACCCAATCTTCCCATTCTTTTGGTCTATAATCCTCTAGTCCTACTCATTCTATAATTTCTACTTTTTCACCCATAATATCTCAGACTGTTGTTTCAACAATCCCTGTAGTTATCACAACTACACCTTGTACAAGTCCATCTTCTAGTCAATCTATCAGACCATCTATGACAAGTAGGTATGCACCTTTGGTGTTACTAGGTCATCTAAGTTCTATGTCTACAGATTATCAATCCAAAATTCTAACCTTTGATAATGCTGGTTCTCTTACTGCTTAGCAACATGTGGGTAGAATGAATGATTTTTTGACCTTCGGGAAGTAGATGAGGCTGATGTAAAGATGAGAGTGTTTTCTCAAAGTCTAGAAGGTGATGTCAAAAAATGGTTTAGGAGTTTACCTACAGGAAGTATATAGAATCTTGATGCATTCCATCAAACTTTCTTAGCTAGATGGGAAATCAACAAAAATCCACTTCAACTCACGAATGAATACAAAATACTGAAAAGAAATCCCAATGAAAATGTGGAGGAATACTGTGAACAGTTTAATACTGTTTACAATGCAATTCGTACAGACATGAAACCCTTCCCTGGTCTAGCTTTGATTGATTTTCCTAATGGTTTTGCTGTAGACATGGAATATCAACTCAGAGAGAGAGACCCAACAAATTTGGAAGAAATGCAAGCCAATGCTATAAAATTTGAAGCTAATATCTTAGCCAAGAAGGCCAAACTAAAATATGAATGCAGGGTTACCATTAAAGAAGAGTATTCCACTTCTACCTCTGATCACAAAATCGATAACGTAGTGAGGGTAGTGGAAAAGATGATGCAAAGAGTAAACATAAATGATCAAGCTCAAATGAGAGAAAATCAAAATTCTCCCAAAAATAGGAACCAAAGATTTAGAAGGATTGTTCCCCAAATCAAGCAATGAGAACAAAAGGGGCCAGAACAGTAAGTCCAGCCTCCTTTTCAGGAAAACTATACTAATGATGAAGGTAATATTATTAAAGATTTAGATGATAGTGAAATAAATTTTATGGTAATAAATGATGATGAAACTATTTTTTGCACTCAAGAGGAGCAAGAAATTTTCCTCCTAACTCAAACTGTACTTGATTATGAAGAATTAGATGAATATAAATGAGGTTTTGAGAAATCCATTATGGAAGTCCATACGCAGTATAACCTTAGGAGAAGAAAGAATTCAGACAATCTCAACAATAAGAACTCTGAGAATCCTACTAAGAAATCCTCTAACATTGATGCTAAGAAAACCAAAGATAATTCTCCTAAGAAGAATGTTGATAGTTCTGGTAAAAAGAAAGTAGAAACTCATGTCAAAAATATAGTTGATATTGTTTCCAAAACTCTTCAAACTAATATCCCTACCACAAGTCAATGAAAAGAGACTATATCAAAATAAATTACAAATTAATCTGATCTTCCCAACATGATTAAGGTTCAAACATCATTCAATATTGAGAATGAATTAGAAAAACTAAAAATTCTTATTCCCCTAACATAGTTAATGAACAAAAATATGTACAGATTCCGTTAATTTGAATGATGACCAACTTGAACTCTTATTTGGGACAAAAGTTGAGGGCAAACCATAGGAAGGGGGTGTTCGTCCATTCTATGTTAGTCTAGATATTCATGATAAGATTCTTCAAAATGCTATGTTAGATTCAGGTGCTTTCCACAATTTAATGCCTAAAGTTGTTAGGGAGAAACTAGGACTTGACATCACCAAACCTTATAAAGACATATATTCCTTTGATTCCAACAAAGTAAGATGTTTAGGTCTCATTAAAAACCTATGCATTAATTTAGCTCAAGTCCTGGCCAAAAGTCTGGTAATGGACATAGTGGTTGCAGATATTCCCCCTAAGTATGGCATGTTCTTGTCACGGTCATGGGGAGAAAAAATACAAGGGACCATACAGATGGATATGACCCTTGCCGTCATACCAGTCTTTGGTCAGCAAGAAGATTATATAGGGAAACTTTGATGAAATTCATAGTGAGTAGTCAAGAGAAGCCTCACAACTATCTTATTTACTATGTCCACTTGGATTTAGATTCTTTCATTCTCTATAATGATGGAGACATCAATACTCAGGTGGTCAAAGCGAAAACTGGTATTTCTATAACAGATCCAAACCAAACACAAGCAATGAACCAAAAAACTCTTCCTGAACCTCTTTGGAACATAAGATTTGATGGCTCTTGTAGTAAATATGGTTTTGGAGCAGGCGTATGGGTGGAAAACACAAGAAATAATCATGCTGAAGGTCATTCCTACAAGCTCAATTTTCAATTCACAAATAACATAGACGAGTATGAATACCTTATATTAGGATTGCGGTTATTGAAAAATTAGGTGCCAAGAGAATACCCATTCAAGGGGATGCTAAGTTACTTATAAAGAAGATAAAGGAGAGTATTCAGCTAAACACCCTAGAATGAGAGCATACAGAAATGTTGTGCTCAATTTTCTAGAGAGTTTTATGGAATGTGACCTTTCTGCAATTCCTAGAAAACAAAATATCATTCCAAATAGTTTGTATTTTTCAGCCAACACCTATAAAATTCCTTACCCTAATCGACAGTATACAGTGGAAGTGAAACATCAACCAGCTGTACCAGATAACATGAAGTATTGGAAGGTGTTTGGCAGTGATAAACAAATTGTAAGTTTTTCCAATCTAAGGATGAATTTGAAGATGATAGTATATACTTGGAATCTGAATTAGAAAATAAAATAGTTTTACATTATAATCTAGAAAGGAATTTAGAAAAATTAGATGTAAATATGCACAAAATTAAAGTTGTAAATAAATTATAATTTCTTGAGATAGATCCAGAAAAACAAGAGTTTGAAACACTTTAGTTAAAGGATAACGTCTTATTTAGAGGTCTCGTTCCACTGGAGGAATTATTTGATTTCAATGATGTGGCTAAAAAGCCTAAGATTGAGCCCACAGGGGCAACAATGGAAGACTGCAACATAGGTAGTGAAAAAGATCCTAAAATTGTAAAACTCTCCAAATCACTGGCAGCTGTTGAAAAACAAAAATACATTGCTTTATTCAAGGAATTCAGTGATGTTTTTGCTTGGAGCTATGAATATATAAAAACTTATGATAAAAATATTATACAACATAAAATTCCAATTAAAGAGGATCACAAACCATTTAAACAAAAACTTCGAAGGATAAATCCGGTACTGATGCCTTTAATTGAGAAAGAAATTAAAAGAATGTATGACTCTAAAATCATAGTCCCTCTTAGGTACTCTAAATACGTTTCCAACATAGTTCCAAATAGGAAGAAACCTGGTGAAATCAAATTATGCATAGATTTTAGAAACCTCAATAACCTTTCCTTAAAGGACAACTACCCTTTACCAAAAATGGATCATATTCTACAGAAGGTAGTTGGGTCTTCTAGGATTTGTTTGTTAGACAGTTTCTCGGACTATAATCAAGTTTTAGTTCACCCTGATGATTAAGATAAAACAACCTTTACTACTCCATGGTGTACCTTCATGTATGTGAAGATGCCTTTTGGGTTAATGAATGCTGGAGCCACATTTCAAAGAGCAATGGATATGTATTTTACTGATGAAATTGGCAAGTTTATTGTGATCTATCTAGATGACATTACTGTTTATTCTAAAACTAATTAAGAACATTTGTTACATTTGAGAAGAGTATTTGAGAAATTCAAAAGGTTTGGGATTTCACTAAATCCTAAGAAAACATTTTTTGTCCTTGAAGAGGGAAAAATTATCAGTCATATCATCTCTAAGGAAGGTATTAAAATTGATCCCAAAATAATTGAAGCCATTTTGAAAATCAACCACCCTAGAAACATTAAGGAACTTCAATCATTTATTGGCAGAATAAACTTCCTAAGGAGATTCATCCCCAACCTTGTAGAATTCCTCAGAAACATAACAAATATGCTGAAAAGAGACTTAGAAATAAGATGGAAAATTAAGGCTAGGTAATCATTTGATCATGTTAAATAGGCATTGACAAAAGCACCAGTCCTAATGAGTCCAGATTTCACTAAGGATTTTATAATCTTTTCATTTGCATATGAACAAACTGTTGCAGTTGTCCTTTTATAGAAAAACAATGATGGATTTGAAAAACCCATTTCTTTCTTTAACAAGGCTTTAAGGTATGTTGCAATCAAATATAATATAATGGAAAAATAAGCCTTTGAACTAATAAAAGCAATCAAAGATTTCAGGGTGTATATTCTTCATTCTCACATAATTATTTATGTACCAAATGTTGTGGTTAAGAATATTTTAACCCAAAATGGACCAGATGGTAAAAGAGGAAAATGGATTGCCATCATTCTTGAGTATGATATGGAAATAAAGCCCACTAGGCTTATCAAAGGACAAGGCTTAGCCAAATTGATGGCTGAATCTAACTTTAATGCATTGGATATCAACTTTGTAGCTGCATTAGATGATCAAGAGGAACAAGCAAGTCCACAATTAGATGAGGCTTTTATGACCTCACCTTGGTATGCAGGCCTCATTTTTGTTTTATTTAATTTAAATTATCCTCCTAGTTTAACTAAGACAAAGGATATATATCTAAAGTTAAAAGCAGTGAAATTTTAAATCATAGATAATGTTTTATATTGGAAATATGCTGGTAGTATTTTATTAAAGTGCCTATTGAAAGATGATGCAGAAAGAACAATGCGGGAATTCCATGAAGGTGATTGCGGTGGACATCTATACCGGAAAACGAATGATAATAAGATCCTTAGAGGTGGTTTTTACTGGCCTACCTTTTTCCTTGATTTTCATAAGAAGGTAACCTCTTCCCATAAATTCCAAATATTTGAGGGAAAAATAAAAATATTGCCTCTGGATTTGAAACCCACATCTGTTGAAAGTCCTTTCCAATAATGGGGATTGGATTTCATTGGAGAGATCCATCCACCATCCTCTTCCCAACATAAATGGATCCTCATAGCTACTAATCACTTCACCAAATGGATTGAGGCCACACCTTCTAGATTGGATACTAATGTTGTTATTGTTATCACTCCAGGAAACTCTCCTAGGTTGTAGCTCGGAGATGCCTGGTAACATATAATCTTCAATATTGTTCTTAGAACTATTGGAACGGATGATGGTTTGGATCAAATCAGATAATCATTTCAGCACTATTCTCACTCAAGACATGCATGAACACTCTCAACAACATAAGGCTTTAAACCACCAATTCTCAATAATTTGTAGATTTAATGGATAGATGGAGAACATTGATTGTATCAGCATATTACACATATAAACATAAATGGATGACTAGCTAAAGGCAACAAAAGGGAACATTGACTGTACTGGAAGATGCATATATGACCACATATGAATGTTTAGCTACAGGCAGCAAAGAAGCTTGCAATTCTAAGTTATCAAAGCAGAGATAAGATGATAGTTATCTGGCCTTAGACACAAAGGAAACATGAACAAAATTGTTCAAGTGCAAGCATAGAACAGAAAAGAGAATGGATGTTGAACATAAAATGGCAAAAGAATCTTGTATTTCTAGAATGGAGATGAGAATCTTGAAGGAACAGAGGAGGAATAATCTCGAGAAGTTGAACCACTGTTACATCTAGCTTTCAACTATTTATAGCCTGATTATAATGATCCCGAGATCTCTAGAAGGCTCGGAGTCTTAATTTTCTTGATATGCATTGTTAACTAATTTGATGCCCCCAATATGCAAGTATGGCATGAAGGTTTTCCTCTTATGGCAGAGGAATAACTACATTCAGATATTTTGGGTAGCTGTTGCGCTGTTTGGGAGCTCTCTCATGCCATAGATGGTCCATGATCATTCTTTTTACTCTGGCTGTGTTGTGTTGTCTATGCTCCCTAATTGATGCTATTTCGAGCTAGTTGCGTGTGCTCCATGACTGTTTTCTGTTTAGGGCAGGCTATGTTGCGATCGAAGGGCTATCAGGTCTCTATTTTCCCTTTAGATATTTAGAATGACTATTTTCTACTCGGGTCCACCATTGCAGTGATAACACATCTCCACCATTGATCTGGGAGTCATAGATCCAACGGTGGTGATCCATTTTGGGCGCCTGTTCTATATTGGAGTTAACCGCCCGATGAGGGTGGGTTTTTCTCTCCTTGTCTTGGACACGTAGCAGCAACTATATGGTATTGAGTGAAGCTCAGCCTAAATCACTTACCGCCCATGGCCTGCCCAAAATCTTGCCTATTTTGACTTTTCCTTTGTATTTGGAAATATGCCTAAAACACTAAAACGTGAGAAAATTGCCGATGGCGGACCTCTAATATAATATATATCACTTCCCTGACCCTTTCGGGTCCAGGCTTCATCGCAATCGCACGACCTCTAGGTTTCCTTTGTATTTCATTGAAATAATGAAAATACATAAAAACATTAAAATGTGGCTTTCCCTGGACCTGAAACATTATATAATATCATTCCCGAAGCGTTTCGAGTCCAAGCTTTATCGCTATTGGCGCTGCCAAGGCTGCCTTTGTATTTTCGTTGTATAACAAAATATATGAAAAATTCATTAAAAATCGCTTGGGCATGGACTTGAAATCTGATAGAATATCACTAATAATGCCATCGGGTTCGGTGTTTGGTGAGCATTAGTATTGCATCAATAATGTTGTAACTCTTGGGCTTGCTACTTTACTTTTATCAACCCGGTAGTTCGTAACAAACTTGGAAGTGACGGTGTTGTATGCACAAGTACTAGTTCTTACTGCAGACTGTCACTTGGTCAGCTGGCGCACTAGGAGCTCAAGCCAACTTCTATGGATTCCAGAAGAAGATATATATGTGATGAAAGAAAGGAAATCTTACTCTACAAAGGCTACTCTACTTGCAGAAAGGAAAAGAAGACTGAAATGTAAAGTAAACCTAGCAAACCCTACTTAACCAACTAATCCTATTTTTGTAGAAAGAGAGATGAAAAACCATGAAATGAATGCCATTACCTACTCAAGAAGTAAAAAACATCTACTCAAGCTATTTCTAGAAGTAAATGAGGAAAAAAATCTTTTTGGATTTTTATGTGAAATTGTCATGCATGTAATTTATTTGATTGTGAATGTGGTAGCAATTAGGTGGTGATGGAGGGTGACTTTGGGATTTGCAGAGGTGTAGGATGGTGTGAATGGGTCCTAGGAGGGCTCAGGTGGCCTGCTAGTGGCTTTTCCAATAATTGGACTTCAAAAAGAAGCCTACAAGAAAATCTACAGGAAGCTGCAGGGGATCTACAGGAGGTCTACAAGAGGATGCCGAGAACCGTTTTGGAGGTTTTGAAGGCAGGAAAGTGGGTGGAAAGGGTAGATGAAGGCTAGGATGACGTGTTAAGGTGTCTAGGGTCCATCAAGAATGATTAGGAGAGAGAAAGATGGTCAGATTTGTTCACAGAAAGAGAGGAAAGTCTATGGAAATGTGCAGAAAACTGAGGCAGATTTGAGATGAACTATGGGTGACCTGTGAGGCATAGGTCAAAGAGAGATTGTGATGGAAGATTGGCTAACTTGTTGTGAGAAGAGGTTTTCTGCAAGAGAACTGAAAATCAAACAATGAGATTAAGCAAGCAAGGAAACTAGATACATAAAAAAAAAACAGAATTTTGCATCAAGCTAGTTTAAACTCTGATCTAGGAAAGTAAATGTTGAGAAATGCCACAATGAGAGAAATCATGGAAGGAAATTTATTGCAAGACAAAAATGAGCATGGTGAAAGAGATCTAAAGAAAAGCATTAACCTTCTAACAAACTGCAACATTAGAAATCCTATGGAGAAGGCAAATCTGTGTTTTTTTGTGGTAGCAAGAGGGTCTTGGCCTCAGTTCATGGTCCCAAAGGGAGGAAAGGACGTCAAGGCTCTGTTGATGGCCTTTTTGTATCTTCTTTCTATCACTATTCAACCTGCTATAGAAAACTTAAATGGAAACAACCTTCTAAATCACCAAAAACAACCTATTCTTAACCAAGAAAGAGATTTATCTACCAACAACTAATCCATAAACTGAAACAAAGCATATAAATACAAACAAGAGGAGCTTGGCAGCTTGGATTGGGCCCTAAACCAAGAGCTTCAGCCCTCTGAGGTAACTCATTGCTAGCTCAAAAAAGACTTCATATATATTATCAAAATAATAATACGATTACATGAAACTATCCACAAAAGTAAGCTCGAAGTTGAGGAGAGCAAAGCTGCTACAAAAATTCGAAAATTTGACTACCTTCCTAATGAGTTCCTAGGCTTCTCTACTTATACAACTGAAGCTCCAAAAAACTTTCTTAAAATCAGGGAGGCTTGGATCCCAAAACTTGAGATAAACAGAAGTTATCCTCCACTTGCTCAACTGCCTCCTAGTGCATTGATGTGGTTGTTTGTGCTCTGAGCTGCATGATGGAGAATTTGAAGTGGGGAGTCATAGATGAGGGGAATACCCTCCTATAAATCCTCTCCTTTGTCTACTTTGAATTATTGCTGCCAATTGTCCATTAAATATTTGACTTTATCTCCAAAATTGAACAAAAATCGGCATTAAACACATATTAGACTCCATGGCATAATGACCAACCCAACTCACTCCATAAGCATAAATATAATAAAAAAACATGCAATAAGCTAAGAGAATGGTTGATTAAACTATGTTAGGAGGAAAAATGAGCCCATATAATTACCCATTTATGGGGCTCATCATCACCCCCCTACTGAAGGTGTTTCTCATCCTATGAGCAACTCAATCCATCTCCTCATCTTTGATGGCCCTGATGGCCTCCTTGACATCCCATGCTTCTGATACGAGGTCATCTTCTTTGTCATGGAATCCTGCCTTTCTTTCCACCTCTTCCCACTATTTTTGTTCTTCTTCCTCTTTTCTACCTTCTAGCATGCCTAGCTATAGTGGGGGACTTAATTTGAGGCCAATCCAATTGACCTTCAAATTTTGCATAAAGTGCTTGTATAGTGGCACTCTCCTTAATGCTTCTTTCATCCTTGTTGGGAAGTGATACTCCCTGATCTACAGACTGTGTGATAGGGGGTTCCACCTCCTCATACAAGCATGAATATAGTCATCCCCAAGTAACCTTTCCATGTCCTCAAAATGTGCAATGTCATGAGCCTGATCGTTGATATACTTAGGGGCAATTTGGGGATTATTTGCAAGCAGCTGGTGTGTGCTGATGAGAGCCATGGGGTTTGATGGCTCAAATCTGATCATCAAGGGCTCATTTTACTCCTTTATCATCAACTTCCTTATCTCTGCTGCCCTTAATTCCTCATGATTCATCCATGGCCATGGCCATTAGTTGTAGGTCCCCTAGCCTAACATTGGGGTCCCACACGTTCATAGCAGCGAGGGCCATGTTATGCAAATAGAACTCTGCTATTTTCATTTTGTCTTCTGCTGAACCTTGGTCACATAGTTCAATAAACTATCGATAATCTTAGAAAGGCATCGTGCCTCTCTGTGCCAAAGTCTTGATTTGAAACTGCAACCATTGGTCCTTGAGGCATAATCCATATGATTTTGCTGGTGTTCTACACTGCAGTGCCTCCATAGACCAGCTGGCCATGCATGCTAGTTGTGTCTCCCTCTCTTGCAACTGTCTTCTAAGTAATGCATTTTCTGTTCCCAAGTGTGTTCTTGTGATTGCCTCTCTATGTCTTACAACACTTAACTCCTTGCCCATATCTATAAGCTTGTTCTCCATGTGGCCAATATCCTCTCCTCCCTTGGATTTGGTGATTTGCATCCACCTATGGCTCCTTATTCTCTCTTTCTCCAACTCAAAGAAAGGTGGGATTGCAAATTTCCATGGAATGATTTCCCCCCCTCAAGAAGATTGTAGTAAGAGCCCAAACCAGGTTGGGGATCAGTTTCTTGAGTCTCTGTTGCTTCCTCCTTCCCTTGTGACTATCCTTCTAGTCTTTCTTCAAGTTTTTTGGTCTCCTCTAGAACAGTCCGTGCCTCCTGGAGAATCGTTTTTGAGTCGTGTAATTGCACTCTTTCCTTCCTGGTGGAAGATATGGGAGTCCCTCTTTCATATGTGATAGGGGTTTTAGAGGGAGATTCTTCCCCTTTGACAGTGGGTGAATCTTCAATTACAATGGGCACTTTAGAAGAAGGATGGGGCTTCCCTTGTTTTATCCTTGTGCTCTTTCGAGCCCTGAAATACATTGAGGTCTATTTGGGTTTGATTGTGGTTTTGAGGGCAGCGAGAGTAGCTGCTATCTCCCTTTCTAGGGTCTTAGGGGGCACTTTGTCTTTTCTGCCTCTTTTTCCTCTCCTTTTGTATTTTTCTCTGTCTCTGTTGGTTTTGTTTCCTTTTGTTCTGTTTCGGTTTCTTCCTCCTCTGTTTTGGTTTCCTCCTTCTCTGTTTTGGTGTCTTTCTCCTCTGTCTTGATTTCCTCCTTCTTTGTTTTGGTTTCTCCTTCTCTATTTGTTCCTCAGTTTCCTCCCCTTCTCCCCCTTGCTGCTCTTCCCCCTCACTATCAGAAGGACTGAGATCATATGTGAGGGCCTTTATATCATTTTCTGCTGTCATGTTTCGGAAGATTTCCCATGCTATGGGGATTGTGAAGGTACGGAGGGCTTATTCCACTAACAGTTTAATTAACCCAAGGTGAGCCAACTGATCTGGACCTCCTATCTTCAACTTAATGTTGGAGTCTATGAGGGACTGCAGGAGAAAATAGGGAATGCTGATTTTTTGGGGTGTTGGAGTGTCCATGCAAAATCTCAACTCATGGAGAAGTTTGAAATGATAGCCATAAACTATGCTATACCTCGCTTCACAGGAAATATATTTGATAATCTAGTATTTGACCTCATCCCAAGGGTAAGGCATGCTTGTCCTTCTAATGCCATTTTTGTCTTCTACAGGATGTTCATTATTTTGGAAGAAGTTTTTCTTGGTAGACTGTCCAATTGGATTTTCATATTTGCTCCAAAGTAATCCAAGAGGAAGGGTGGTAACCTTACTGATAAATTCTGGGGTGATTTCCATGGAGACTAAAGAAATGGAAAAACTCCTGAGCATGGGTCCTCGAGTGAGGGAATAAAGAAAGGGAAAACTCCTGAGCCACATCTTCATCAAACCCTTAGAATTTCTCAAAAACTGGCATCCAATTTGCTCTGGTAAAAATGGTTACTACTTCGGGATGTTCATGGAGCCTGGCTGAATTTGTGGGCTCCTTCCTCATGAATCCCCCTATCATTGTTCTTATACCCCTTTTGAACACCCAAGGTAGAGATGGAGACAAGAATTTTGAAGAAACAGGAAAACAAAGGAAAAACTGTGTTTTTTAAGAAAATAGGCAGAGAATTCTTATGTAATTCATCTCCTTCTATGGACTCAATTTCTCCTTAAAATTACATCATTCCTTGCACATATTGATAATCAAGGTGTGTATGCACAGAACCTACCTCCTCAAGCTAGAAATCAAGCAAAAACCTTGTGTTTTCTCCTAAAAACAATGTACTGCCCCTCCTGTAGAACTGCCTGTAGGTGCTCCTGTAGAACCTGTAAGTGCTCTTGTAGAATGCCGATAGCAGGAGGGTGGATGAAAGCGATGGAGAATGAAGGTTTTGTGGCTATGGGGGTGGTAAAGAGCTTGCTGCAACTAAGTGGACAAGGATGAAATGGAAGAAAAGGTGGTGAAGGAGTTTTGAGGAGGAGTACTTATTTCTTCTTTGAGATATTTCCGGTGATGGGGTGAGCTGGAAAAAATGTACGTTGCCATATTTGGACCATTGATCCCCACTACTCTATCATGATGGCTCTTTCCAGAAATCACTTCCCATAGTTGCATTAGAGTTTCCAGGCCCTCCACTACCTGTCCTTTATATTTTTCTCTAAGTTGACTAGGCACACATGTGGTGGCATCTCCAGATGAGTGCAGTCAACTGGATGAGGGTGGCCAATTAACTGGCCACCTTTTCTCATCCAACCCTAACCATCTCATTCACTTATGCAATTTTTATAATTACACAGATGCAACAGAGGAGAGGGTTAGTCACTTACCTGTGAGTTGAATGTACGTGCTGTGAGGCAATTTGGTTCCTTTTGTTGTTGCATGCTCATATTTCAGTTGTTGCATACTTGTATCTCCTCTGTTGCATGCTTTCTGCTTCCTGATGTGTGGCTTGTTTGCTTTGTGCAAGTATCCTCTGGCTGGATCTAGCTTCATATGTCCCCTTCAATCCCATTGTTGCACTTCTTTTTCTGCTGTGGTTTGATTTTAATGGGATTAGCTGCTACATGAATTCCTACATGATCTCTTGTAGCTGCTTCTCCCTTTAAAATTTTTAGCTGATTTTTGTGCTAGGAGCTCTGAGGATGATGCCAGAGATGTTGAATAATTTGGAGAGGTACTTGGTAAGCTGCAGGTGAGATTTGGAGGTGCTTCTCCCTTTATTTTTTGTTTTTTTTCTAAAAAACGGGTTTCTGTGTTTTTCGACAGGAAGGAAAAAAATGATGATGATGAGGTGGTGCAGGCGTGGGATAGATGGCAAGGAGGGTGGATAGCTGTGGGAAGGTCTACATTCTCTTCATAGAACCTCCCAACCCCTCAAACTGCTTTTTGGAACCATTTCTAGCTCTCTGTGATTTCTACAGGAGCCTCCTGTAGAACACACAAGGCCTCTAGTAGAACACACAGTTTCCGGAAAAAAAACAAAGTGGGGTGGAAGAAAGGTTAGAAAATATGGAGAAGAGTGTGGGGGAGATGAAATAGGCTCTGTGGAATCTTATCTTGTTCCCTGTGGTCCACCTGTAACCTGCAATGCACATTAAAAGTCAATTTTCTTTTCCTTCTTTTCTTCTCTGTTTTTTTTTTTGAAAGACAACTAGGGTGCCTCAAGGAGGTTTTCACCCTATTTGCCTGCTTGGGGCGCCTCCAAGGGAATTTTTCACCTAGGGATCTTATTTTCTCTCTTTTTTTGTTTTTTTCATCATTGGGCTGCCTCAAAAGAGGTTTTCAACCCAATGATGGGACTCAAGCGCCTCATGGAGGTTTTCACTTGAGTCATTATTTTATTTTTTTATTTATTTATATATTTTTTATTTTTTATTTTTATTTTATTTATTTTTTTTATTTTTTTCTGCTTCTTCAGTGAGTGGGTGAAGTGGAGGCTAAGACCTGCTCCACTACCATCACTGTCCTATTTAGATCTTCAATGAGCTCTCGCTTGGAGAGGGGCTTCTTGTAAATCTTCAACCTATGTCCATTGACAAGCATGGGGATGGCTTCCTCATCAATGGTTATGATCAGGACTAAACCATTGTCATTGCATATTTCCACAGTGTAGGGTCCCAACCATCTTGTCTTTAACTTTCCTTTGAAGTCTTTAAACCTTGAGTCATAGAGCAGTGCCCAATCTCCCTCTTGGAATTGCTTCTCCTTGATATTTTTGTCATGCCATATCTTCCTTTGAAGCTGAACTACCTCTGTGTGGAGAAGGGCCTTCAATATTTGTTCATCCAATCCATTGAGCTGGAGTAGTCTTTCCCTTTGTGCATGGTTGAGGTCTAGGTCCAGCTGAGCTGCCATTCTTAGTGTATTGTATTTAAATTCTATTGATAGCAAAGCCTTCTTCCAATAGACTAGTTCATAGGGTGTGAACCTTGTGGTGGTCTTCCATGTTATGTTGTAGGCCCAGGTGGCCTCAACTAGTCTATCCACCCAATATTTTCTACTGCTGCTCACTACCTTGGTTAGAATTCCTTCCAAAGCTTTGTTAGTGACTTCCACCTGCCCATTGGCTTGTGGATGGTAAGGGGTGGAAGTCCTGTGCTTGATTTTATGATGTGTGAGTAGGTCTTCAATCAACATGGAAGTGAACTAACTGCCTTGGCCTGTGACCATTTCTCTTGGATACTCGAACTTATAGAATATGTTTTCTCTCAAAAACTCAGCTACGTTTTCCTCTGTTACTGCTTTGATTACTTTTGTTTCTGCCCATTTTGTCAGATAATCAGTGTACACAATGATATATTGCTTCCTTTTTGAATGAGGGTTGATAGGACCCACAAATTCCATCCCCCACTTCTCAAATGGCTCAAAGGTCACTTGAGGTTGCATGGGCATCTCATCCTTTGGAGTAGGTTTCCCCATCCTTTGACACCAATCACATTGGCTGGTATACCTCCTCACATATTGATGAAGATTAGGCCAATAGTAGCCTGCTTGCAATATTTTGAAGGCAGTCCTCTTCGCTGCAAAATGGCCTCCACAATGCCCATCATGACAGGTCAAGAGAATGTCAAAAACTTCCTCCTCCTTGACACATCTTCTCAAGATTTGATCCGGGCCAAGTTTGAAGAGATTTCCCCCAATCCAGGTGAAAGGGGCGCTTTTCCTTACGATCTTGCTCTTCTCCTTTGAGGACAGGTGTGGTGGGAACTATGCTGAAACCAATTAGTTTGCTATATTAGGAAACCATGGAGAGAGTACTGAGATAGCAAACAGGTGTTCATCTGGCATTTGATCATCCACCATTCCTTCTTCACCTGTAGGCAAATTTACTCTAGACAAAAATTGAGCAACAACATTTTCTTTACCAGGCTTATCAACAATGGTCAAATCAAACTATTGTAGTAAAAGCAACCAACTAATAATGTGAGAATTTACATCTGGTTTGTTCATTAAATATCTAATTGCATCATGATCAATGTGTACAAAGGATTGATAACCTGTGATGTAATGTCTAAATTTGTTTAAGGAATGCACTACAACTAGGAGTTCCTTCTCGGTTACCGTGTAGTTTAACTCTGCCTTTGACAAATTTTTACTTATAAAGTATATGGCATAAGGTGATTTTCATCAATTTGTCCTAAGGCTACTCCTATTGCTTTGTTCGAGGCATTTGTGTGAATGTGGAAAGGCAGGGCCCAGTTTGGGCCTCTCAAAATTGGGGCAGTCACAAGTCTTATTTTCAAGGTATCTAGGGCTTCTTGACAGTTTTTAGTCCATATGAACTCGACATCTTTTCCTAAAAGACCAAACAACGGAAAGGCTAACTTATTGAAATATTTAATGAATCTTCTGTGATATCCAGTGAAGCCTAGGAAACTTCGGACATCTCTAACCTTTTGATATGGTGGGACCCTTTGGATGATGGCAATTTTGTTGGGGTCCACCTGCAATCCTTGTTGGGATATTGCATGACCTAGCATGGTCCCTTCAGTCATCAAAAATTCACATTTTCCCAAGCTGAGGGACAGGTTCATTTCAATACACTTTTCCAAGACTTTTCTGAGGTTAGATAAAGCTTCTTGAAAGTTAGAACCATGAGGAGTAAAATCATACATATATATTTCCACTGCATCATGAACCAAGTCAGAAAATGTACTCAATATTTCTCTCTAGAAAGTGGCTGGAGCGTTACACAAACAAAAAGGAAGGACCCAATACGCAAAGGTACCCCAAGGACAAGTGAAAGTGGTCTTATCTTGGTCCTTCGGGCTGATTTGAATATGATTGTACCCACTAAACCCATCTAGGAAGGAGAAAAACTTTTTGCCCGCCAGACCATCTAACACTTGTTCTATGAAAGGCAAAGGAAATGATCCTTTTTAGTGGCTTTGTTCAGTTCCCAATAATCGACATAGATTCTCCACTTACCATTTTTATTTGGCACTAGCACCAAAGGAGAGACCCATTCACTGTCAGAGATGGGGTAGATGAATCCCGCATCCAGTAATTTTTGCAATTCTTCCTTAACAATGTCTTTGAGGGCAGGATTCATCCTCCTTTGAGGTTGCCTGACTGGTTTGCAATCTTCCTTAATGTATATATGATGAGTACATACTGAAGGGTGCACTCCCTTCATCTCCTTATAACTCCAGGCAAAGGCATTTAAATGTTTTCTCAATAAGCTACACAACTCCTTCTCCTAGGAATTGGATAGGGATGAATTGATTTTAAAAGTTCTTTCTGGGCCAAACTCTATATTCTTAACAGGAAGAGAGGTCGGGTCGACCACAAAGATATCAGTTGAGGGATTGTTTTGGGTTTCTTTCACTATATCTTCTAATGGCAAGATATTGGGGGGTGGATTTTGAATTAAATTTTCAATGATATCATCCTCATTTTGTGGTTTTCCCCCCATGAAAGTTTCTAATGCACAAAGTGGTGCAAAATAAACTTCATCCTCATCCTCCTCCTCCAACCAGAGAGGTAGGTCATGTTCTAGCAAGGGTTGGGTAGGAGGGTATAGGATTAACTACTTGGACATATGTCTGTTCTTGATGGTCATGTTCCCAGCTCAACAGCTGATGTAGGCATTGGCAGTAGCCAACCAGGGTCTCCCCAGGATGAGAAGATACCTAGTGAGCTTTGCCTTTGGTTGGAGAACTAGGAAATCAACAGGGTGTTGGATACCTATACCAATAGGTTTCATTTTTCATGATTGGATATCAAAGGTCCAAATATGCTCAGCTTTGACAAATGCAAAGATCTCATATTTCCCTAAGAAGGCAATGTCTGTATCAGTTTTGATAAGAACTCAATTTTGATGAGTGGTCCAATAGTCTAATCTGGATCATGCCATGTTTTCAATTTCCATGATGTAGTATAGAGAATGATATCTGTCCAAACTGTTTAATCTTGGCAGATCAAGTAGCTAGGTAGAGAAACAAAGGTTCCCAACTGTTTAATCTGGGGCCTTGGAAGAAATAAGGGTTGTATTAGATAGGAGATGCAAGCAAAAAAAGCCAATGAAAAGAAAAGGCATTCAAAGGGTTTGCAAGTCCAAGTGCACCCTCCAAGAAGGAACAAAAAATGCTAGGAAAACTAGTTGGGTAGGTAGATGGGGTTGCAGAAATGGTGTCTCTTTCAAAATCAAAGTTGTTGAAACATCTATAGGAAGAGCAGCACTCTGGAGCATGACTAACTCCCTTGTTTCTCATTTGTAAGTCACTCATTACTAACACCCTTTCCCCAAGTTGCACAAAGCATAAGAAATTCAAATGTTTTACATTCTTATGGCTTTGGGAAGCCACATTTCTTGTGCAAAAATCTTTTCATTTTGAACTACTCCTAATTTCAAGTTATTTTCAGAGAAAACTTGGTTGATCTAGCCCTTACTCATATGATTCCCTCCATATTAACAACTAACTCTACTACTTAGCTCCCTATATCCCTTTATCCCTAGTATTGTAAACACCATGGTGTATAAACCCCACAATGCATAAATATCCCCTCCCTGGCACTATAGCCATAATATTCTATCCCTGGGGCTTGAATTGACACCTGGTCAAGGTCAAGAACCCATGACTCACCTTTTGCTCCACCTCAGACCAGTTTCCCTACCCAAAGTGCCATTGTGCCTTGAAAAACCTTGAAAACCTTGAAAAAACATTGAAAAACCCATAAAATTACCCCAAGGGGCGGAAAACCTCACAAAAGCACCCTTCCCCGCTTTATCCTAAGGTCGGGGGTCATTCATATCTTCATATTTCGTAAACTTGTTTAAAACCCCCTTTTCCTAAGTTTCCGCCTTCGGAAATATTAATGCCCAGAACTTCATATAAAACCTTTGAATGGCTTATATTTTAATATTGATGGAATGTAATACGTTGGCAATAAAAACCATTGAAAATCTACCGAAAGGAATGTTGATTACCCGGAGGGTCCCGCGCTCCACGTCGGCAAAAAGAAATATTTGTTTTTTACCCGCCCACAAGCAGTACAGGTCGTGCAGGTTGCCTGCCCGAGGACCGTCAGATCGCGCCAGGCCCAGATCTACGGTGGAGATTAATTTCGGGCCATCCCGACGTCCGCGCGTTAAACAAAGCCGTTGCTACCATCCGCGCAAGTCAGATGCGCGACGACCGTCCGATCACCCGCCTCCAGATCCACGGCTATTATGGATATCGGAAGGCCTTACGTGTCTGACAGATACCTTCCGATATCTGTCAGACGCTTACGTCAGGCCAGCATCAGCACAGGGGCACGCGTCATCGTTTGATTGCATCGGAGCGTCGCCTGACAATCCTTTCAACGTACAGGACCCCTTCCGATATGGCGACATCTGTCCCGTCCACATAAGCGCCCCGCTGCCGTGCACGTCACTGCCACATCTGCTCGCCTCACCTCTCATATGGCGACATCTGTCCGCCACCTCATCGCCCCCGTGGACCTACCGCTGACCGCCACGTCACCCGATGACGTCATGATGACGTCATCCAACCCGGGCCCCCTTGATGACATCATGCTGACGTCATCCACAAAGCGCGCCAAAAAGGTCAAAAAACCATATTTTTGCCAATTTTCACTGTTTTCATAATTTTTCGAAAATTTGCTGTGTAAGCCCGCTACATGCAAATTTACGACGCCAAGCCACCAGCCAACCTGCAACTGTTTTCGAAGCACCCCGCGCGCAAAATCCAGCTACATTCTTCAGTCTAAACCAGCGTTTGCCAGGTATTTCGGCCTTATCCTCTTGTCATCTGGTTTTTCTTGAATTCTCTGTAAAACCCACCATGAAAGCCTGTAAGACGTGAAATTCACCGATAAACCAACTGTGCTTTTTCCAAATTCGAACAATTAAGACCAGAATATAGTGTCGGAAACCTCCAATTCACTGCAAAACCTGTTAAAAAACCTACCCTGTTCGCGCAAACGTGAACTCCTGTGTAACTCCCACGACTGACAAAGGAGGTCTCCCTGCTGCTAAAAAATTCTTCCTAAGGGGCCAGCATTGCCTCCCTAATTGTAAGCAAACCCTGTTAAACTTGGTTCCCGTCAATCTCATAAATTCAAGCAGCAATTCAGTGATTATTTATATAAAGCATGGAAACCCCTGAGATCCTCAATGTCACTCCTCTCAATGCTCCTCAGAGAGAGTTGGACTGGAAGGACCTGGCAGATCTGGATTATCAGATCTCAAAAGACTCCAGGCAAGGACTCACCCCTCATCTTCAATTATTAAACGAGTTCAGGGCCAAACACAGAGAGGGAACAGATATCTTAGGCATTTGGGAGTCTGCCCTGCCAATTTTCAAAATGCCTCTGGTCAGGCAATTCCCTGACCTAATTTATCTTTGTGCCAGTCAATACGAGCCATCACAGAGAGCTGTAGTCAATCCTAAGGCTGAGGTTGTATTCTACACCACCCCTCAAGCCATCAGAGATATGGTTCAGTTCGAAACTGACAAGAAAATGGTCCCTTTATCCCTGCTGGACTTAATCAACCAAGGGACCAAAACACTAACAGAGGCAGAGATCCTAAGGTTCAATCAGCTATTCGTTAGCAAACCAGACAAAGTGCACCACCCTCCTATTTTTGATGGGTATTTGAATCAACTTGGACTAGACCTAGCCCATATGGTGAGCTCAATCCTAGGATACAAATCAACAGAATATATAGAGGAAACTGTGCTGGTTATGATGTTAAAGTTTGCCCCTGGGAGGAATCCTATCTGCTACAAAAATGCCAAGTATATCTCAGACAAAATTCATGAGCAGTTTCTGCATTTACCTAGAGAGAGGATGTTCAGATATACCTCATACATCTATCATCTTATCCTATATCATCAATATGAGAAATTCTCCTTTGAAATTAGAAGAAATGATGCAGCAGGGAAACCAATATCGGTTGTATACCGGAGCTCCATCTTCCATAGAGGCTCACCTTACACATACTGTGAGTTTATAGATTTATTCATCCATCCAGCCATGTCCCTGCTGTTAACAGAACCTCCTCCAAGACTCACTGATGATATGAAGAGGATATTACAACTATCCACTGCCTACAACATAGGGGACTGGTATTTCTACCAGCATCACACAGTGATCAGAATATATGGTTGTGAGCTAAGACCATTCAGGTTGCCCAGGTTTGTGCCTATGAGGCTCTTCGCCCTGGAGTATTTCAAACAGTTTGCCCATGCAGATCTAGTCCATTTTTCGAGAAAGGGTAAGAAGGCCCAACTTAAAGTGAAAAACCAGCTTGGGCATATTGTGTTGAACAGAAGAGAGGGATGGAAGGAAGCAGAGAAAATGTTGGAGGGCCTTGGCTTAACACAGAGCTTCCTATGGAAACCATATGACCCCAATGGTTTCATATCCAAAAGAAGATTGAAATACAAACTCGCCGGTTATGAGCATCACAACATGATCCTCATAACAAGACATGCAAACCAGCCAAAGTGGCAGAAAAACACCTTAATAGAGCCACTAACCCAAGAAGAACTAAATGACAGGGCTAGGAGACACTTATTGAAGATGGCTGACTTAGAGTGTCCTTCTCAGGTACCTACCTTGCCCAGTCCTCAAACTACAGTGCCAACATCCTCAACTGCAACACAAGGAGGGGCAGCAGAAACTTCGAAGCAAGGGCAGGACAGGGGAAAGGGCAAAGTAATGGAAGAGACAGATGGCCAACAGGGCCAGCAGGATTTGGAGCAGAATCAACAACAAACTGATCAACAGGATCAGGAAAAGCAGAAGGGAGAAGGCCAGCCAGTTACCCAAGAGAAAACAACTAGCATGGCACCTCCTAGACAAGATTCTAGGGTTGACCCTTCAGTCCTCC